>BQKZ01000582.1:27273-112676 GCA_036244855.1 Temnopleurus reevesii | reverse complement strand
TCTCTCTCTCTCTTCTATCTCTATCCCCCTGTCTCTTTCTCCATCTCTCACTTTCTCCTCTATAAATATCTCTCTCCTTCTATATTTTACCATCTCTCTCTCCCTCTCTCTATCTCTCTCTCTCCCTCTCTCTCCCCACACTCTAAAAGTAAAGTGAAAATGACTACAAGAGTAGTCAGCTGGGAGAAAATTGTTTATGTTCTTGTCAAATATGAGTTTGACTGAATTCAGTCACATTTGACGAAAAAAAATCGGATATTCCAACACCAGTGGGGTACATCTAACCAGATGATTGCTTGATATTACTGTGAAAGTTTCATGCAAAGTAAACTCATATAAGTCATATCATATGTAGTCCAATTGAGGACTATGTGCTCTAATAGCACCTGCCTCAGAAGAGGGGTATAAAATAATGTGCAGTTGGGTGCTGTAGTCCCTGTGTGTTCAGAGCAAGAATGAGTGCAGAGGCAGATGATATTAGACCACAGAGCCTTCAACTGGAATATACCGAATGTAACTATTGACAGAAACTTGTTTTATCTTAGATTTAAAGGCACTCAAATAAATTCCACATTCTCTCAATTGGTTGTATTCATGAATAATTTTATTCAAAATGTTGTACAAAACTAGTTCTTGAATATAATAAGTATATCTGTTAAAAATCCTTCTTAAGCAACTTCAATTTTGGCCTTGAACTACCACATCATTTTTGCAATAGATCCAATGTAAATCATAACATATGGTACATGTACTGTAAAATGTATATTGCCACAAAGCCTCTTTTCTATTTCATTATAAGTCACAATAGCATAACTTTTGTAGTCTACCAATTTGAAGAAAAGAATAATTGGCAAAAAGACAAACACCAAACACATATTGACATAGTTAACCACAGTAAAGTAGTGATAATGCAAAAGGAGGTATACTTAATTATACATATATTAAGAGGACACTTATGGATAAAACATTATATTGTAGTTCACAACTCATAACATGGGCGAGAATCTAAAAAAATATAAAGTGAGTAATGGAAAAAAAATCTACATTAATCATAATATTGATAAAGATATTTTATAATGCATTGCACGATGAGATAATAGTTTTCTGGCACACACTGTCCTGGCATAGATTCATTCAAACGATGATTATCCCCATAGGTATTATGCATCTTCTCCTAAAAATATTGAGCTAATATCAACTATTCATAATCTAATATTTTGGCACATGAAAGGAAATGTGGCACCTGCATGTGAACATCATAACTTGTAATGATTGTGGTCAGACAGTAGCAGCAGGTACTGTGTAAATATCCATTGAATGATTCTTGTGTTGGGTAGGTAACAATCGACAAAATATTGGGACAAGGCAAGAATTTCTTCAATTGTTTCTTCAATTTCTTCAATACTTAATTTTGTTAGTAGTTTCATTCACAATATTTTTCTTACTTTATCTGCCTTTTTTAGTTGATAAGCAGTATGAACATCAGGCATAAATCAACTTAGTCCTGTTCCCTGATTCCATTTATCAACCCATCCCTTGTCAAAAAGTTTCTCTTGGATCCTCACTTCAATCTCAGACTCACAAAAAGGAATGGGATTTGTAAAGTTTGCCATCTTCCTGATTCTTATTTGGAAGGAGTCCTTCAAACAAAAGTCAACTTTGTTTTCTGTTTCTGATTATATGCGTCAATCCATCCTTTGATGATCAGTTTCTCTCGACTCCTCACTTCAGTCACAGACTCCGGGTCCTTAGGATTTGATCCTCTGGAAAATATCGAACAAAAACAATCCATAGTTAAAGCCCAAGTGCAGTGTTTGAAAATTCGAAAATAGTTGTTCGACCAAATGAAAAGAAGTATTCCGAGGAACAAATTACTCACAAAATATTTTTCAAAAATAATAAGAGAGCATTATAGTGTATGTTATCTACATTTCATTCATAATTGAACAAAGCAAATGAGGAATTTTCCACACCACCATCACAGAATGGAGTGCTCCAACTTTAATATTATAATTTCAATTGTTTATCTTTGTACCTATTTTTAGTTTTGTACATCTTCATGTATTTTGAGTTGTTTTTACTTTACGCAGAATAAAGCGAAACCAAACCAAATTAATAATAATAATGATAATATGAATATTTATATAGCGCCGAAATCCGCCAGGCTCTGACGCTCATGGCGCTCAACAGAAAACAATAATTTACACAGATATAATTGAACTACTAATTATGAATAGCAAAACTTTGAAAATTCATAACTTTTGAACGGAATATCAAATTTTGCTTAAATTTCCAGTGATTGTTCATCTTATTTTCCTCCATTTAATGACAACACATGAAATTCGGGGTGAAGTACCCCTTTTAGGTCTGGGGTTAATTCCCCTTTAATACCTGAGATCCAGATGATGTGCTCCACCAGGGATAGATATGGCTATGATGCTCTCTGAAAGATCTTCCGAAACACCTCCTAGCCTCCAGGGATCCAAAAGACCATTGGAGAAGATGATGTTTGAGGACCTAGCTAGACCTAAAAGTATAAGGAAAAAAAATCTTAAAAATACCCTCCGATACACCTCCCGCGTTGTGTTTCATAAAGCTGTGCATAGATCTATGCACAACTTTAAGATCGACTGGTGATCCTCTCACGCACTCAGTGATAACTCCTGGCGCTGAATCTCACCGAAGCAAGGATCACCACTCGTATGTATAGTCTTTCATAGATCTACACATAGCTTTATGAAACACAACCCTGGCTATACCTGAAAGTAAAAGGAAAATCAAAATTCTTAACACTACCCTCCATTACACCTCCTATCTTCCAGGGATTTAAAAGACTATTGGAGAAGATGATGTTTGAGGATCTAGCGAGACCTAAAAAAAAGGAACATTCAATCCCGTAAATGATGCCAAAAAGGGAGAAAAACACATTTCTGGGTCACTAAAGATCTTCCCAAAGCAAGTTGTCAAAACTTAACTTATTGACTACTGAATGATTGATTGGCTAGTAAATGAGTCAATTCAAATCTCAACAGTGTTCAGTTTTTAACCGACAGTCATCACACAGTACTTTACTCTACAAGATCTGAATAATGTGGCAAAAAGGAATGGTCGTGCAATAGCTCTTTGGTTTCTCAACATAAGTTGCACAATCACATTTCACCATGACATCAATTTCCTTCAGTAAGAAGTTTATCCATACGAAGCTGCACTCCACCCAGGTGAAGTGAAGGATTTCAATTCTTGATTGAGCAAAGGGGTTTTAACAGTGACTGCCTCATAACGCTTACACCGGGGTAATAACAATTCATGGGAATAGCCTTGTGTAAAATAAGAGAATTGCTACAATTATAGCCTTAAAAAGCTATAATGGCATTGATTATTGATATAAGACTTTATATCTGACCCTTATAGGATTAACATAATGTTCCTGATCAAATACTAGCAAAAAAATTTTAACAAACTGGCTAATAAAGTCATAAGCCTAGCACAAGATTAATTATTAAATCTCATATCTTTATACAGCTGATTTGCCAATGTCCGACAACACCCACCTTTGCCAAAGCCCTGTATTTTCAGCCAATCAACTCTTGGCGTCACGTTGTACGTCGCCTGGCAGTATGCTGCCCTCATCTCCGGCGTGAAGGGCATGTCAGGGAACATGTCCGTCTTGCTGTTACTACCGGCTGGTAGAGTGATTTGAGTACATGCCTGGGAACACAGGTGAAAAGGAAATAGATTATTAGATAATCCATTCAATTGGAGGATTAATTAATCTCTTTGATGATATAATGTAGTTCAGGAGCTTGTTATAGAGATCACTGGTCTGCATATTTATTGATTGATCAATTCCATCAATTTGATATTTTGATATTTTGATATTTTATTAACTCTGTCGACCCCCTTCAGGGGTATGAGAGTACAACACATGTACAATAGTATAATGCAAGAAATATTTACATATTTACAAAACACATTAACATAATACTTTTACAGAAATGGCAAGTATATATGGAAAAAAGTAATATATATACAATAATTGAATGGTAAATGATGGCTACAGATCTAGGATATCACGTGGTTTGGTTTGTCTACCACTACGAGTAACTACACTTCTACATACATATACAGGATCTGGGTTGACATGCATGTTACCCTTTGGAATATCAAAGTGCTGAACTATAATTGTTATGAATCGCACAAGGTTCTTTAGATGCTTATAACTTGATTTCTTAAATATACCTTCCATATGCATTGTATTGGGGTTCCCTTTCGGTAGATGTCTTCCTAAATAATTCTGTCTTTCTTTTTTGAAAAAGGGGCAAACAAGAATATAATGAAACTCATCTCCTCTAACTTTTAGATCACAGCATGGACATTCAATATCGCTGTCATCTACGTTTGTTTTAAATCTACCATTATTGATTGGTAAACGGTGTGACCTACACCTGAAACGACATAGCAAAATTGCATCCTGCCTCCGTAGTTTTAACCAATAATTCTCAAAGAAAATAGCTGTTTTAAAAATTCGATAATTAACGCAAACACTATTACACCATATTTTTGACATTATATCCTGTCTCATAATGTCATTTAATCTAAGCTTGAGAGCATTAATGATCCAGGTGTCACTGAAGCCTTCTCCTTGTCTCTGCCATACATTTCCTAAACCAGCATTATTTAAAATATTTTCAATGCATGATAGCCATTGCGAGAGAATAGGTTGGTGGTCTCGATCTTTAATTCTTCTTAAGATATTATAAAGTCTAAATGTATACTTGCAATCTCTCCCCTTTACAATATTTAACCAAAATCCTATCATTCTGCACTTAACATAAACTTCAACGTATGTGCGTCCTGTCTCACCATAGACCATGCAATCGGGTGTATATTTATTTACATGAAGGATTGATCTCAAAAAGTTCCTATGAAAAATTTCAATTTGACTTAAGTTTGCATATCCCTATACCTCACTTCCATATAGAAGTACCGGCAGAACTAAATGGTCAAATAACTCACACAAATACACGTTTCTTACTGTTTTTTGTGTTTTGTTTGTAATCAGTAGATTATAAATTCTTTCACTTCTAAAGCAGAAGCTTTGATTAAAAAATCCATTTTCGTCTTTTGTCCTTTATCAAAATTTAAACAGAAAGACAAAATATACTTCTTTTTCTTTCTCATTTATTCTCTGTCTCTATATCTCTCTTTCCCTGTCTCTTTTTTCTTTCTCTTGCTAATTCTCTTAATACTTTTGAGGTCTTTAACTAAGTCTTCACTTTTCTCTTTCTTTTCGTCTGTCTCTCTCTGTCTTCTTCTTCTATTTCTCCTTCTCCACCTCCTTTTCCCTCCTCCTCCTCCTCCTCTTTCTTCTTCTTCTTTTTGCTCTTCTTTCTCTCTCTCCCTCTAACCTGATAATCCCAAGCAGTGCTATCTGCTTCCAGTCCACATCCTGTTGGATCAGCAAACTGGATAAATTCAGCAAAGATGTTGATGCAATTCATCTGCTAATCTACCTCCCTCTCTTATTATCTCATCACCCATCCACCCATCCATCCATTCATCCATCTATCTATCTATCCAGCAATCTATCTTTCCCTCTACCTTCTTTTTCGCTCATCTGATAATCCCAAGCAGTGCTATCTGTTCCCAGTCCGCATCCTGTTGGATCGGCACACTGGATATATTCAGCAAAGGTATCGAAGCATTCCATCTGTTAATGCTCCTCCCTCTCCTATTATCTCATCATCCATCCAACCATCCATCCATCCATCCATCTATCCATCCATCCATCCATCTATCTATATCTCTCTCTCTCTCTCTCTCTCTCTCTCTATTTACCTATCTATCTATCTATCTATCTATCTATCTTTCCCTCTATTTTTTCTCTCTCTCCCTCTCATCTGATTATCCCAAGCAGTGCCATCGCTTCCCAGCAAGCACCCTCTTGGGTCTACAGACTGGATGAATTCATCAAAGATGCTGAAGCAATTCATCTGTTATGCTCCTCCCTCTCCTATTATCTCATTATCCATTCGTCCATCCATCTATCAATATATCTATCTATTTATCTATCTATCCATCTCTACTTCTAACCTGATAATCCCAAGCAGTGCTATCTATGCCAAGTCCACATCCTGTTGGGTACGCACACTGGATAAATTCAGCAAAGATGTTGAAGCAATTCATCTGTTAATCTTCCTCCCTCTCCTTTTATCTCATCATCCATCTATCTATTTATCTATCTATCTTTCCCTCCCTCTCCCCCACTCTCTCCCTCTCACCCACTCTCTCCCTCTCACCTGATAATCCCAAGCAGTGCTATCTGTTCCCAGTCCGCACCCTGTTGGATCAGCACACTGGATGAATTCAGCAAAGATATCGAAGCATTTGAGAGGTGTGTTGCTGCTGTTGTAATATAAGCCTAAATTCAACAAATAATCACACAAAGAGAACAGGAGATTAACTGAAAATTATGTAAGCATGTACAATGTTTTCCCCTATATTTCATGCATTAATTTTAAACCTTGAGTATTACTCTAAACTTTCTAAAGCTGATGCGCATACTGCTATTTCCAGGGAGCAGGAGAAAAAAAAGACCATCAGATTAATTTCTGACCAAAACAGGAAAGCATGCATGTTTAGGCCAGGCAAGATTAATCTTTAGACTAACTTATTTCTTAGAAACATGTAAAAAGAATGTATCATTTATTTGATGTTTTTTTCACACAAGCTATGGCAGCTATACAGTTATGCTAAAGGCAGGAAATTAACCTGGATCACCATAATTGTCACATGCAGAATTGCCAACTGTTCCGGAATATGCACAACAAGTACTTTCATACGAATTTAAGGCTTTCATGGAAAGAGAATGGCTGATAGCATGGATTTTGTTGTCATATTTTCTCTCACTTTTTTTCAGCTGTTTGATTATTCATATCTTGATTTTGCTTCGTACATATTCCAGAATTGGCATCTCCGCATATGAGAGGGACACACATGTGTAAAAAATTAAAAAGTGTAATTTCAACTTTTGCCCCAAGATATACACAAATAAAACAAATGCAGCTTACCTGAAGCCTGTGCCAATCCTTCCACTGCAGTAGACGCATTCAGTAGCATGTGACAAGATACCTAGATGCAAAAATCAAAATAGCAGATATGCACAAATCATACATTCTTTTTCATATTACTTGTTCGACTCATTACAGTCCCTTTATCTTAATTTCATGGATTTGATAAATTAAGATACACAGCACGATTCTCCATTTGAATAATGAATATAGATGATCTGTCCACCTCACAGACTAACCAGGAATCCAACTAGGGCATTAATGTACTTTCACTAAATTAATAACAATAATAAAATAAGATTGTGAAAGTTTGAGGAAAACTGGATGATACATTCAGGAGCTAAGAATATTCAACAATCAATGAGATGGCAAATTTCCTAGCTTTGTGATGCCAATTACCGGTACATGGAATGTGTAATACGATCACACATTGCTACACTTACTGGTCGACTTATATTTACTAGATTAGCTGGTAGACTTCCCATGAATGAGGCTGAACAAGGATAGTCTAACATGGCCTAAAATGTAAACAAGTTCCTGATCCAGTCTAAGAAATTCTAACTAATAATAACATTGAAACAGTCCAAAAAAAGGCAGTCCAACCTTCCCTGAAAGATAATTAGGTCCAGGGCTGTGTTTCACCAAGTTACCCCAAGATAAGAGAGAATTTACGAAGAACTATACTTACGGCAGTACCCGTTCTTGTGCTTAAAGAGGAACCAACCCCTGGAATTATCGTGCTCTCAGTGAATGAAAAAAAATCAGATGAACAAACTGTGAAAATTTGGGCAAAATTGGACAATCTGTTCAAAAGTTGTGAATTTTCATATTCACAGATATTTGTCAATGGTTGCTGCTCATGGGGACCCGTGCGCTCAGCAACACCGACTGAATCTGTGACGTCATGTCGGACAACTCCTCATTCACTTTATACATAGAGTTTTTAAAAAAGGATTAATATGAAATTTAGAGTATGATTGCACCATCATGCTTCTCAAAATACATGCGGAATCAATTCAGAAATGCTATGCCCCAACCGAAAATTGGCATTTTGTTGACTTTTCCGAAAAAAAGGAGGAAATGTAGAATTTTGTATACAGAGTGAATGAGGAGTTGTCCGACATGACGTCACAGATTCTGTCGAATTTGCCGATCGCACGGATCCCCATGAGCGGTAGGGATCGTCATATCTCTGTGACTTTGAAAATATATAACTTTTGAACGGATTGTCCGATTTTGCTCAAATTTTCACAGTTTGTTCATCTAATTTTTCTTCATTTAATGAGAGCACGATATTTCCAGGGGTCGGTTTCCCTTTAATGATCGAGAATCTTATGCATATTAGACTCATTAACATATTAGTCGTTCATAACTTTAAGAACGATTAGGTGAAACATCGCGCAGGTCTACTTACATTAACTGGATTTGCTGGTAGACCCTCCCATGAATGAGGCTGAATATGGATAGTCCAACATGGCCTGGAATGTAAATGAGTTCCTGGTCCAGTCTAAGAAAATTTGACTCAAAGTCAAAGGCCTTCTAACGTTCTCTGAAAAATTATAAGGTCCTGGCCTACTTACGTTTACAGGGTTAGCTGATAGACTTCCCATGAACGAGGCCAAATATGGATTGTCTAAAATAGCCTGGCATCTAAATTAGTTCCTGGTCCATCCTTGGAGCAAAGCATTCTAAAAATGCAATCTAACGTTCCATGAACAAAAATCAGGTCCTGGTCTACTTACATTTACTGGATTAGCTGGTAGATTTCCCATGAATGAGGCTGAACAAGGATAGTCTAACATGGCCTGGAATGTAAACAAGTTCCTGATCTAGCCTAAGAAAATTTGACTTGCAACAAAACAGAAAAAGTCTAAAAAAAAAAGGCCAGTCTAACCTTCCCTGAAATGGACACAGGTCCTGGTCTACTTATATTTACAGGATTAGTTGGTAGACTTCCCATCCTCTTCATGCTAAGGCGTCTTAAGTTCTTGCACCACCCTCTTAACATAGTCGTATCGATGCTAATATCTATGTTACGAGGATGGCACAAGAGGTCAAGACGTCTTAGCAAGAAGAGGATAGCTAAGACCATGTTGAGCAATCGGCCCCTGGTATCTAAATGAGTTCCTATGATCCAGCCTAAGAAAATTTGACTTATAATAGGATAGAAACAGTCTATAAAAGACCGTCTAAAGTTCCCTGAATATCATTAGGTCCTGGTCTACTTACATTGACGGGATTAGCTGGCAGACTTCCCATGAATGAGGCTGAGTAAGGATAGTCTAACATGGCCTGGAATGTAAATGACTTCCTGAACCAGCCTAAGAAAATTCAACTTCTAATAGGATAGAAACAGTCTATAAAAGACCGTCTAACGTTCCTTGAAAAAATTATCAGGTCCTGGTCTACTTACATTTACAGGATTAGCTGGCAGATTTCCCATGAATGAGGCTGAGTAAGGATAGTCTAACATGGCTTGGTATGTAAACGAATTCCTGATCCAGCCCAAAAGATGGTAGTACTCAGATTTTGAAACCAACGTCTTGCAAAGATGGAATGTATCACTGATCTCTTTGAATCCTATGGAGAGAAAAATACACAAATTAAAAAAAATTATCTGCAATCTGCCATCTGTTTTTCCTAAAACATTCTGAATACAAAACACGTTACAGATAATAGGATATTAGAATCTTTTAATTGCAGTAAAAATGACCCAATTTACAGTTGTATATTTCAGTATAATTTCAAAATCCTGCAACAATGTATTGTCCTGCTATAATGAATCCACAATAAACAAATCTGGGCAGCCTTTGAGACAAATTATAAGATGAATCATTACAAAATCTAGACAAGTGGAATCAAGAGTATCAGAAGTCTGCCCTCAATTAGACGCCTTTCACATTGCCTGATTAAATTTAAGCTGGCCCGGGACAGGCCTAAATTTGATACTCGGCTCCAAAAATGTTAGGCTATTACACCAAACCGTATAGGGTGGTCTATAGATATAAAAATTATTTACCGGTAATCCAATTGCTGCGCTCTGCAGAGAAACAATCACAGAGAGACAATCCTGATGGACATAATACCCTATGAGGTAATACAATGAGGAGTGCACCTGTGTTATCAGTAGTTTGGAACCTCATTTAGAACCGCATTTGGGCTGATGTGCATTTACACGGACAATAGGCCAGCCAGGGCCAGCCCAAGACTTGCCGAATGCAGGCTCACTTTTAGTATCGCATTTGGGCCAGCAGGCTTTTACATAAAAATATAGACCAGCCATTGGCAGAAACTAAACTTCAGTGAAAACATGGTCTTAGACTAAAATTTTGCTCTTTGAATGACAGCAGTTAACTTCTGGTAAATTTACAATATAAGCCAAGTTTTCATAACGTGTCTGATTCGTGGGGTGTTGCTCAGAAGTTGCAATTGATCGCAAGTTGCATTTGATCGGAACGCGCCAATTAAAAGCGTTGTTTTATGCGCGTCTTGTTAAATGCGCATACCGTGCGCGAATGAATATGCGCGTTACAAATTTCAAAATTGCAGTTGATTTGCAGTTGATTTTGAGCAACACCCCATTAGACCAATATCTTTCAACTTTATCATACATGTACCTGATGCACCCTGGTCAGCTAACTGGTCCAGTTTCGAGAATCCTGCCCTCACAATATCTGGACATTTGGCATCAACATCATGGAAATCCTGTTCATTTGACAAATACGAAATAAAATGATTTATTAGAAGTAATAAATTGAGAGCAAGATTATCCGACAAATTGATGATATTCTCTAGAAACACACATAAATGCAATGTGAATAGTATGAAAGTGTCAAACATAAAAATGAAAGCTTTTATAAACTAGTATCGTACGGATTATCAGGATGGAAACTTATTTCTGTTAGATTAGTTACAGGGTAAGGTAATTTTTAGTCATACCGTATGCAATACTCCTAAAAAATTACATCATTTGAATGAGCTTTGGCAGGCAATAAAACGGTATGTTATATCCTACTTTTGTTTCAAAATATTTGAGTGGTATTAGACATTTGCAAAACTATCACACATTGTTATATCCTGTTTCTGTTATTTTCCTTAAAGTATATTAGCTTTTGTTCTTCTTTATCTCTCTTCGCATCTAAATAGGTGACTAAAGAGCAGGCGTGTGTAAATAATATGTATGATTATCATTATTATTGCATGGGATAGTTTTCAAAACTTTTCAAGTAATTTGGAAAAAAAAATAACTAAAATAGGAACTTTACCTTTGTAACTGTCTGGAAGAAGTAGGTTTGTGACGACTCGCTGGCCGTACTGTAGACAGGAGCACTTGCGGCAAGGGCACCTGCCACTAGGTGGGGGTATTTCATCCTTATGTATGCACTCAGCATTCCACCATAGCTTTAAGGGGAAAATGTGGAAAATAAACACATGTCACAATATCATGCAGCATAAAAATCTTGTTCAGAAGATATGTAAATAGCATCTCAAGCTGATCTAAAATATCCTACTTGGCCAACTTTACTTTTCTTGACATCTGGTATGGAGATGAAAAGGAAGTATATCAACATGATCATATTAAATTACTTCATCAAAATACTGGTCATATGTGCTTCGGAACATCCCAACTTAGATTTCAGCTAAAGGGGTGTGTCTTGAGCAACTATGCCACTCGTAGATTATGAAATAGAATATCATCATGATGGTGAAATCAAATCAATCTGGTGCTAGTAAATTACCTATAAAAATATGAAATGAAATGTACATTTGAGACATACCTTCCTCCAAAAGATATCACAGGTACATCTTGTACTCCAAGCTCCTCCTTAAGGCTCACGATGAGTGTTGCATAATCAGCCAAGGCCTGGTCCACGGTCAGCAGTCCTAGGTTGGATCCTGTGAAGGACTCGTTGCCGAGGGGCAGACTCTTCCCATAATACCTCTGTAAAAGGGTCAAAGATTATCGAGAAATAATGATTAGTGTTGAATAATTATGCGAGGCCTGATTCATCTGCATAGGTCTCAGCACAGTATCCAAGTGTTGCACATAATTCATGTGTTACAATCCTTTAAATTCTTGCTCAGCAATAATCACAAGTGCACCAAACTCTGGTGTTAAAAGGGTCAAAGGTTATCAAGAAATAATGTTGAATAATTAAGCAAGGCATGATTCATCTGCATAGGTCTCAGCACAGTATCAAAGTATTGCACATAATTCATGTGTTACAATCCTTTAAATTCTTGCTCAGCAATAATCTCAAGTGCTCCAAACTCTGGTGTTATAGCGTTGTCGCAAAAGGCTTCTAAAGGTCCCTCTTTCTAGGATTCTCATGTTATAGTTTGACGCCTGATTGATCAGACTGAGACGAAGTGAAAATAATAATAATATTAATACACAACATTCATATAGCACTTAATACGAAGTGTTTCTAAGTGCTCTGTGCATTACTAACCGGCTATAGCATGGCTACCATTTGGCGCTCACTGCATTCAAGGAATTTCTTCCTATCGGTACCCATTCATCTCACCTGGGTTGAGTGCAGCACAATGTGGATAAATTTCTTGCTGAAGGAAATTAACGCCATGGGTAAGATTAGAACCTACCACCCTTGGGTCGAAAAAGCATATAATATAATATTCAATTATCTTTCATATACAATAAAACGATACAGGTAAGCAAAATGTTTCATCCTACATGTTTATTTATTTATTTTGTTTAATTCCAATTTTTATTTTCAGTTTTATTTATTCAGGGTAACCTCATCAGTTAAAAACTGCTATCCTTGAGGGCACTGATATTGCATATAGTAACAAACCTTTATTGCCTTTTTTTACTTTATGTTCAGCAAAAAACAAGAGCACCAAACTCTGGTGCCAGATAATCAAAGACAAATTCAGTGTTGTCACAAAAGGCTTCTAAAGGTCCCTCAGTCCCGGATTCCCACATTATCGTTTTAAACCCAATTAATCAGGCTGAGATCAAATGAAAAAAAAAAACTCCATAATATAGCATTCAATTATCTTCCATGTACAATATAATGATAACAGGTAAGTAAAATGTTTCGGCCTACATGTTTATTTTTTTTTCCAGTTTTATTTATTCAGGGTAATCTCATCAGTTAAAAACTGCTATCCTTGAGAGCCCTGATATTGCATATGTAGTAACAAACTTTTATTGCCTCTTTTACTTACATGTTCAGCAAAGATAACAAGGGCACCAAACTCTGGTGCTATGTCAAAGACAAAACCAGTGTTGTCACATAAGGCTTCTAAAGGTCCCTCATTCCCGGATTCCCATATTATTGTTTTAAACCCAATTGATCAGGCTGAGATCAAGTGAAAAAAAAAACCCCCATAATATAACATTCAATTATCTTCCATGTACAATATAATGATAACAGGTAAGTAAAATGTTTTGGCCTTTACTGTAACCACCTTTATTGCCTTGTTTACTTACATGTTCAGCAAAAATAACTAGAGCACCAAACTCTGGTGCAATGTCGAACACAAAACCAGTATTGTCACAAAATGCTTCGAGAGGTCCCTCATTCCCAGTATAGAAAAATATAGGTCCGCTGCCTTTCTGCCAATAATTATCTAAAAATAAATGCAAAAATTAGAAGCGATAATAGAAACTCAGTCAGATTAATGGAGAAAATGTTCATTAGTGTAAACTACAAGTCAGAAAATTTCATTGAATACCTGTTATCAATATAAAAACTCTGAACATTGGAAATCATATGGCCCAGTGGGATCCAATTGTTATTGTCTTCATAGCATATTAAAACACTAATAGCAAGAAAGAAATACATTTTTTACCTTCAATGTATGTCATCATAAACAAATCACAAGCTGGATCAACAAGATTCAAGCCAACAACCTCTAGGTTATTGGACCAGCATAATAACCACCAAACCGAAAGAGTGCCCTAGTGGTTCAAATGTACTTTAACCTCTCGTATTTCACGACAAAACAATACTTACCTGTGTAGAAATATCTTTGCTTGAACGTCTGCTTTCCATAACTTTCAGAGTTGAAATGGTCTACGAATTGATCGAAATATTTCACCTCGTATGGATAACGCGGTTGTTGTGAAAATGGCTTTGCTGAACATATCCACGGGGAAATCAGCAAACAAGTCGAACAGGCGATTAATAGCTGTTTAATAAGTTCCATTTTAGATACAACGATCTAAGTTATTGTTGAGTATCCTACTCGTCGAGTCACTTTGTGGAACTTGCATAGAATCTCTCACAAAATGAGAGCGAGAAATCAACAATGAATGTTGTTCTGTTCTGTGCATGTGTCATGTGAGTCATCGACTTAGTCAGGTGACCGGGAAGCTATATCATGTGACTTGATGACACCGCTTTCAACTTATTAGTCTGTATATTCAGACCTAATATTGAGGGCATATTGATCTAGCTTTAGTACCACTGACCATAGACCTACGTCGGAGTGGTAGGTGTATGCACTGACGTAGGGTCAGCAAAAAGCAATATAACTTGCAGAAAATGTTGACAGATTTTGTTTTCTTTTGATCTTATTCCGTGTATGCTTATCAACTCCATATTTTTCATTCCCTGCTAGGAGGCTGACAAGATTTTTTTTAAAGGGTCCTTGCGAACCCCTCTTGGATATCCTACAGTCGGGTGACATCAGTTCCAATTTTGAGCCCCTCTCCCTCTGACCCAGGGGACATTTTCCAACACAGCAGATGAGTCACCAGGGGAGGCAGAGTTGGTGGGTATCTTTTTTTTTCAAGAAAAAGATCGGAAAGAATAAGGGACAACAAATATATGCGGCCTTTTTTTTGTGGGGGGAAGGGGGGGGGGGGGGGATGGTGTTAAGAAAATTTTTAAAACACATTTCTACCTCACTCCCATTAATGCTCTGGCTACCATTGTTTTCTATGAGGAAATCTTCCGGTGGGTCCGGATTGGCAATGGGGGAGGGGGCGGGTAGATTGGATTAAATTCTCTCCCACTCCTTAACCCCTCTCTCCATGATATTGTCTCCATTGCTGACTATAATATTTCCTAATCTCCCCCTCTCTATGTATCCTCTTCTTCCCACTCTCTCTCTCCCGTTCTGTGTCTCACTGTCTTTCTCCCTCACCCCTTCTCCCTATTCCTCTCTCTATCCCCTTGTCTCCATCTTGACTATATTCCCTCTCCCGAGCCCACTCCCCCCCCCCCCTCTCTCCCTCTCCATATATCCTCTATCTGTCTCTCTCTCTCTCTCTCTCTTTCTTCCCCTCAGTATTTTCTCTCCCATTCCTATACCCCTCTCTTTCCCTTTCTCCCCTCTATCTTCCATTTTCTATTTCAACTATCACCAGTCAACCACTCCCATTTCATTAAGTCTCTTCGGCATCATATACTAATCAATGCAATTGATCAAAAACATATTGAGCAAGAAAAATGGCATCACACATTCATGTAGCTTTCATCTAAAATCATCTGAATATCCAGATACTTTATTAACAAATCCCTTCACAAAAATACAGGTTAACAGGATAGAATGATGATTGTTTGACAAAAAATGATTGGCCTATGATAATAACAATTATACACCATCTAGCATTTCAAGTTGGAGTCAGACTAGGAAGCCGCAACTAGATTTTTTCCCATAAGACCAGATTAATGACTGCAGGCATCAAATACAACACCATTTAAGCGATTAAACAAATCATTCAGAAAGAAGTTAACATTTACAAAGAGATTTCAGGAGCTAAGGTGCAGATAATCTCAGGCAATTTAACAAACTAACAATGCATTGTGCAATGCAGATGTTCCTTTCAGTTGTAGAAATAATGAATTTCAAGATAAATCTAGATAAACTAAGAAGCCATCAAAATTCTACTTATTTCTACAACTTCTGTGAATCATCTGCAGATATATGACATTACATTCTGTTACAGCATACAGTGCAAATGATCAGATTTAACAAGGTGTCTATAGGTGAAGATAACCTCATTTTTTGCTATAAAACGGGGAAAAGGTTCCAAGTCAAAACAGTCATTTTGGCAACTTAAAAAGGTGAAAGTGAACAAACATGATTAAGATCAACTTGCAATGTCAAAATGGAGTAACTCACAACTTCTAACAGTATGGATAACAACAATGTGAATTTATTTAATTATGGACAATAAATTGCCTGTATACAAAAGTGAGATGTTTCATGAATTTTTGGCAAAAACACCAAATTAACTATTACCCTGGGAATGAGGTAATGTACATTCTTCTGCCTTTTGAAAGAAAGGTGTAGAAACAATTTTTCAGAATGGATGATTGAAACAAATACGGTTGTGGTTCAAATAGAGCTAAAAGAATGTACAGTACATGTCAGGATTATTTGTTACCTATTAACACTATGAAAGCTCAGAACAATAAATATGGTCCTGAGTTTTATAGTGACACAGGTAAGCGTATAATTCTGACTTGTGATGTAGACATCAATTTCCAGTTGGAGACAACAATACTCTGAATTTGTCAAACACATTTTTTCATGAGTTAAACATATCTTTGGAATATTAACAAGGAATCAACTTATCTAGCTAATTGGGCCATTGGTTATCTTGAACACAATGGAAAAGTGTACAAACTCTAAAAAACAGTTCATTTATCGATTTATGACAGAAAATACTTATTTCTTAATTTCAATTAAAAATGTGTCTTTCTCAAATTATGTAATATAAACAAGCACATTGTATAACTTTGCTTCCTAAAATGATAATACAATCAACTATTGTGTACAGATGAGTGGGACTCCTGTCATAAAAACCGGCTATCCAATGAAATTACAATGAAGGGATGGGAGAGCGTGAAGAGATTTTCCATATTTCTGAATAATTTCTATGACACTATTTCCTGCGTTTTTCATGAAAAGACATCAAACCTGAAACAAAAATGTTTTGTCATTTTCGGTCATAAATCGATTGTGAAGAATGTGTAAGCTTAACATTACAAAATGCATACATGGGAGTTATGCTTAACGCTACATTCAAGGGCATTTCTAATGCAACGTAAGAAACAAACAAACAAAGAACACAAACTCAACATAGCAGTCTGGCAGTGAAGGCACAAAGTCGGACAAATTTTAAATTTGCAAGTCAAAGAAAGTACACTGCCTAAATTCTTCCTAATGCCAAAGTGGATGTACTTCATTATTTTCAATTATTTTGTCTATTTTTTATCTTTTCTTATTCTCATCACATTATTAAATAGCAAATTTATTTTAGCGCAAGCCAGACAAATTTGAGAAATCTGTTATAAGAAATAGTCAGGATTGATAAAAAGTACATTTTCAATGCACATGCTATGTCTCTCCAAAGATACATTTTTATTTCGACATGATGCTAAATCGATATGATGACAAATTTGAAGACAATCATTTCTGTGGTATGAAATTAATCTCACATTTAAAAATATTTTTAAATTTGGAAAAGTTTGAGTACAAAACTATAGATCTTTAAAGTGGATGAAAACAAAAACTTTAAAGTGGACGAAAAAGTTTGTAATAAATCTACCCTGTTCCTTCTAAATTTGTGAAAAATTCATGCCTTCATAAGACAGCTAATTTGGATAAATAAGTTTCAACATTTTCATATTTTACAGTACGGTTTACAAAGAGTACTCGCCATCTACAAATCATGTACTGAAAACTCCAAAATACAACAGCGTTACAAAACATATGAGATACTATATATAATATAACATAATTTACATATACAAATATACAAAAAGAAATTAGCATTCTACAGTCATCATTTTTGATATGCCAAAACAGGTCGACAATTGGTTTGAAAAAAATATTCTTCAATAAAAACGGGGTCTAGACATGAATACAAAACAAGGCCATCAATCTAAACGAGAGGGAAAATTCTCATGATTTTCCTGTTACACATTGTTGCATACAATCCTAAAATTCCACATTTGGGAATGCTACAAGTCAATCATTAATATTTATTAAGCAAGAGTTGTCATGAAATATTAAGTACGATTGCAGTTATTTACACATCTTATAGGCACTTTAAAATAGGACATAAAAAATGACCAAGTTTACAAAATGTTGATTTGTTAAAAAGGGTGTTAGGAGGTACAGATTTAAAAAGCTTAAGTCTTATCAATGTTAAGTGCTTTCATGGGAAGAAAACGCAGGGTCCGTACAGAATTACCAAAATAGGAATCTGTTATAATTTCAGAATATCTAAAACAGTAGGACGTTTCCTGAGGCTTGTTGCAGCGACAAATTGGTCAGAGCTGACTATTCCAACAAGATCCTGGATTTTGATTGGATGAAAAGCACTGATCGTCTCATTGTCACTGCAACAAGCTTGACAAGACAGACTTCTGGTCTCATAAAAACCGTAGTTACATATCATATAATTGGTAATATAAAATGAAAAATATATAGCCTCTTCAACTTTTTGTCTTCAATTACTCCTTGTAAATATTGCTATTTTGACCACAGTCCTATTTATCTCAGAACAAGGCACAATTTCATAATTTACACATAAAAGTTTCAAGGTTACTAATTCTTTTTCAAAAGGCCAAAAACTTATGACTCTGTACTCTAACCATTTATCATTCATAATAACAGTCACATTTAATGTACACAATTGCCCTAATTTACAATACATGAAACTTTAAAATATCCTCTATATATAATAACAAAATAGTGAGTCTTTCAAGTATTAAAAAAGCATTGACATAGCATTATCATGGCAGTTGAATAATATACTTTAACTTATACATGTACAAGCATCAGTAAAACAATAATTTTGTAATTAAGCATAGAAATATATTTAAGTACAGAGTGCAATATAAAAACTTCAAGTACTTTGTCGACACCACTAGTACTTTCCACAGTACACTTACCATAGTCATAAGAACTCTTTACATCGTTCAGTGCATAAATAACAATATTTCGATGAAAGTGGCAGCGTTTTGTTCTAAGTCTCAACATTTAATACTTTTGATCGCAAAGGAGATCTCTCCTAAACAAAAATTTGTGTCATATGAACATGCATAGATATAAAACCCTTGGTGTTTCATTTTGACACCAAAGGGAATGATGGAAACAAAGTGTTAAGATTTGGCCTAAAAATGAGGTGTTTAGAAAAATTCAGTGAAGAATAAAACGTTGAGCTGCTCAGTATTAGGAATGTTATTGTCTTACAAAATTTGGTAAGACTTCAAAATCACTTGGAATTAGGAATTGGTTCTTGGCAATAACATAAACAATTTGGTCCGACAAGATATCATTACCTATGATATATCAGGAATGTAGCAGGAGGACTACTACTATCAAATATTGGAATGACCAGATTTGCGAGGATCCCACGAAAATTTGTCAAAAAGAAGACAAGACATTCTGCAACATCGTCAGAGGTTTCAAAATGCATTACGGAAGCAGATGATAAAAACCAAAACTTGACTCAACCCTCCTTGTAAGATGAAGAAGGTCATTGCAGATATTTCATGGAATTCCCTCGATTAAACATTGTTGCCGCAATCATGAAAGCATAATCATTGTTAATTACATTCCATAGTCACGCTTTCTTTATAGTCTTTCGCTCAAAAGAAGAGTCTGTCACTTGGCAAATAGTATGGTGCATTTAGATGTACGCTACTTCGGTGCAGCTCCCTTGTAACGTCATGCCGATCGTCATATCATGTCCATTGATTAACGTGTGTCCGTGTCCATTATGTAACTCTTGACTGTTCATCTGTTGTTGATTTGGAGGCACCGGCGGACTGGATATGGCTTCCGAACCCGACCAGTCCGACGCCGAAGTCGGAGACGGGTTTGACCACTTTCCCGGGGATTCCGGGGAAGGCGTAGGGAAGGAGTGGTCCCGAAGATGAGTGGCCATGTTGTAGGTGGTAGAGTCCGACATGATATCTATGTGGTGTCCGTTCGGCAACTTGTTGCCATTCACCAGATATTTTGCAGGATTCAAGAGTTCGTTCTCTCTGAGGAGGTATTCCTGCATGCAGTTTTCTGGCGAGTTGGGATGACCGTTTGGCAGTTCACTGATACTGGGGTTCATCCCGTTATGGTTTTGATACATAGGATGCATCTGCTGTGGCACTTTGCCTTGGTGCGGGCTGCCGGCGTACATGGGGTTGTTCGCGATGGAGTAGTGAGTTGCTTGCTGGCTGGTTGTAACAGGGAGGTTGGGACTGGAGGCGATGTATTGGCTGGAGAGGGCGGGACTGGGGACCATGCAGGGTTTGGGGCTGGAATCACGAGCCTCGGGGCTCATGGTCGTCTGAAGAGCTTGTGTGCTGGGAGCTTGTCTCATCATTCCCATTGACTGTGCCGTGTTGCCTGGGACCATGACCTGCGCTTGCGAGTCGGGCACATGCATTGGCATATGGTTGTGCTGAATGGTCTGCCTCTCCTGCCAAACGGTTGGCGCGACTAGATCGGAACCTCTCGGAATATCCATGGACATCTTTTCTCCGCCCACAGCCCCCTTCGCAGGACTCGGGTTATTATACAACCGCCCATTCATGATCGTACCCGGGTGCATATCCACAACATGAGGACCCTGCGCTTGCTGTCTCCCGACCGGCTTCAACTGATAATGATCCTGCGGGATCATCATATTCTGCGTCGTCGCAGGCAACGAATACATCGCGCCCGGAGGCGGAGTTCTATTAAAACCCGGCGGCGACTCCACCGATTCTGGCGGTGACGGCACAGGCGGTGGAAGACTCTCGTCGGAATTGGGTCGTTTCTTGCCCTTACCGCGTTTTTCCTTCCCGCGCTCCCGGACATCTCCGTTCTTCGCGCCTCGCTTCTTCTTCGGCTTGGCACCGTTGGAGTATCCGCTCGCGACCAGCTCTCCATTGTGCATGTCCATGGGGCTCGTGACATGACTGTTGGGGGTGAGGGCGGGGCTCATCATGCTGTACGTATCAAGAAGATGGACAAGACGGTGATGGCACATCCTGTTAGCGATCTCTCGCGGAGACATGTCCAGATGATCAGTGATCTCTCGGTTAGCTCCGTGATCAAGAAGCATTTTGACGGCCTCCATATGGCACTCCTTAGCAGCCAGAAATAGGGGTGTTTGTTCCTACGCACAAGGGAGAAAAAGAATATGAGAAATCATAAATGACGATTCCTAAAAATAATGTTGCATTCATTTGTGAAAAGGAAAGAAATAATAGAATTCCAAGACACATAAAATAAACACATGAATAAAATACTGTTCTTTTTCTAACCACGACAACACTTACTTCAGAACTTTCAAATATTATTTTGTTTTTATACAAATACATCAATAATTATGATAAAGCCCTAGGATCTTCAGTTCATTGACAGTCATATTTGCATAATCACATCACACTACAGTATTCCCACCGTCCACAATATTCATCAGGAAATACATTTAAAATGCCAATTACAAAACAGCTGAACCAAATATTTCTTCATGAGATAATGCAGATGGTTATATAATTGTTATCATGCTTTCTAATGTGAGAAACTATTTGGTTCAGCTGTTGGTGGTCCGCATTTAATTATTTCTATCCTTTTGCACATTTTAGAAGGCAGGCATCACATCAAAACTATTTGGCAATTTTGCAGAAAAAAATCTTGAAAGCATACCTGGTTGTCTTGGAGATCCTTGTTCGAGCCTTTCTTGATGAGAAACTCGAGAGCAGGAACATTGTTTAGCGCCGCTGCCCACATGAGTGCAGATCGTCCTGTGGATTGGAATGATATAAATATTATAATTAGGATAATGCATTTAATCACACAAAGAATTCTTGTGGCTAAATTGTAAGGTTGTAAAAACACATCAGATCTAATTTTGAATGAAGTCTAAAAAATAATTTCAAACATCTCAGATTTTCCAATAACATCAAAAAGATTCTTGTTCCTCAATGCTATTATTAAGTTAAACATCTTATTTTAAAAATCTTATTTTTCAAATCAGTGACAATTTATTTTCCTTTATAATCTATCTGAGTACACACATTCTATGTAAACATGCCCAATATTGGCTGCTCTCTTACCACACACACAGTATTTGTGATAGCAAGCCTAGCATTTATTCCCAACGAATATTCTGGTATGCGGTACAGTAAGCATTTCAGTATTTTAGCAGTATTATCTCACCATCATTGTCTGTTGCAGCAATGTCCGCACCCGCCATATCCAGTTCCTCCACCATATTCTCCACCATGAGCCTGACTGCGATTATCATCGGTGTGAATCCTGCCTTGGTCTTGGCATCAATGTGAGTTGATCGGTTCTGGATCAGAAGCTGTGTTGGTAACAATGACGATAGAAAGGATTGATTAACATGGATGCAGGGACTACAATTTAAGGCCCCAGTCACATAGAACCCCGATCTTACACGATTCAACACAACTCTTTGTTCAGTTAACAGTTAATTGAACAAAGAGTTCAGCATCCCCTAATCCATGTGATACTCATATAAAGCCTGATTATCTGCAATTTTACTCAATTGCAACTTTCTAGCAACATGCCCTAATCCATGAGATACTTATACAAAGCCTGATCATCTGAAATTGTACTCAATCGCATCTTTCTAGCACCATCCCCTAATTCATGAAATACTCATATAAAGCCTTGCAAAGAAAATAAGTGTAAGCTCACCCTAAATACTTCAATTGCATCAGCACGAACAGCAGCATGAAGCGGTGTCTCGCCCATCTTGTCCTCTGCGTTGGTGTTGACAGAGTACTCCAACAGCTTCCGAGCAGCAACCGGTAAGTTATACCTCGCGGCCAGATGGAGGGCCGTCTCGCCCCTCGTCTCCGTTCGGCCATTAATATCCGCTCCCTGGTTGATCAGGTTCTCGATGAAGTGGGCGTTTTCCTCCTCTTCGTGGTCGCTGTTCAGCTGCGTGAAGCGCATGACGGAGAGCATGATGGGAGTGAGGCCGTCGGGACCCTTGTTGGTGATTAGGGTCGGCTCTTGGTCTCGGGGTGGGGAGAGGGTCATGGAGGGGTGCGGCAGGCCGTTGCTCATCTGGGTTGTCCAGGGCGTGTCCATTTCAAGAGTCGTGTGCCCGTATAGGGTGTTCGTTGGGCTGTGCTGGGAGATCTGAATAAAAGAGGGAGAAGATATACTTCATTGCTTAGAAATAATTTGGCAACCAGGTAAGCAAGTAAACTGCCACAAACTGCTTGTCATTTTCAATACGTTATTGTATCCATTCTCAAAAGGTAATAGTGACGTTGTGAAATATATGCAATCCTTATGCTTTTAAAGAATTCTACAACAAAAACTATTAACGTCTTCAGAATTATTTTATATCTTCCATAAAAATGTAAGCCATAGGGAAACAATTTCTGAAAATTCGGACAATTTTCTGACCAACTGTACCTATTCTTCTTCCATAAAATGAAACGTAATCGATCAAACAAACATATTTTTGTATGATGTCTAAAGCTATAGTACAATGAAATGACAAAACACTATGTAATTCTCAGATAAAATGTTTGCAGATGACTGTAACAAGATTGTTGTGAGGAAAGCTTACCCTCTGTCGTTTTGGTGCACGGTACTCGATACCGTTCAAGGCATCTTCACCGTTATCGATGGAGGAGCAGATGGTGGACGGAGGCGACTCGTTCCCGATCGGACATTCCCTGAAAAGATGAAAGCGAACAACACCCTCAAAGTTAAAAAAAACTGTACCAATTTCACATGTTGAGGACACATTTCCACGTTTTCACTGAATAATGCGATGCTATTGGATACTACCAATATCGCCTCGTGGCAAAAAAAAAACTTATCCACAGATTAATATCTTATATAAACAGTTACATGTATGTTACATGACGATATCTGTTATACACCATCTCAATGAAGACACACTTTGGTAGATTTTTCTGAAATATAACATTCCATTAAATTTAGCGACACAGAAATCTTTGTGAAAAAAAAACATTTCTCATACCTTGGAACTTTCTGTGTTTCAGACTTCTTTGAAGAAATCTGAAAGTTGCTCGGAAACCATGTCCCGTTGGTCCGCAGACGCTTTCTTCCAATCACACACAGGGCAGCCAGAACAAACGCACCGATGATGCCAATGGCTATAAGGACGTTAATGCTTGGTGTAACTGGCGTAGAATCAGCTGGAAAAAAGAGAAATAATTGTAAATGGTAGAAATTTCTCACATCCTGAGGCAATTTATTGTTATTCTAGCAGAATTGACGACAAAATCTAAAAACAAGCATCATAACAAGAGATGCAGATGCGAGGCTTGCATGATTGTACATTTACTACCACATCGGACAAATTTAAAAATTGTCAGTGGTTCAATTAAAAGGCAGACCACATATACAAGTCAGCTTTATATTCCTAAACTTATAATTATCGACGGTTAATTTCACAACTTGATGTATACAAATTTTGATGCTCAATATGACTCATTGTATTTTATTGATGAAAAGATTTTGTTTAAAAAAATCAGAGAATTGTCTGACAAGAAAAGTAAAATTCAATCATCTTAACAAGTGTTGTGGTGTAGTGGTGCTGACTCTCGCCTTTCAATCCGAGGGTCGTAGGTTCGAATCTCACCCATGTCATCCGTTTCCTTCTGCAAGACATTTATCCATATTGTGCTGCACTCAACCCAGGTGAGGTGAAAGGGTACCAGCAGGAATTTATTCCTTTAAATGCAAAAGCGCCAACTTGGCAGCTATGCCATGGCCGGGTAATTATAAGTTTCCTCGCGCCTCTGAATAGGTGACTAGAGAGATGGCATGTTTAAATGCTGTATATTATCATTATTATCATCTTACTTTCACTTCCAACCCCAGCGATTGGTAGACTGATAGGAAGGAGTTGTTCCTTGACCAACGCTGCGAGGAACGCTGCTGCGTCAGATGCCTTGTCAAAGCAGCTGCCAGGCCTTTCCTCATGACACTTTGAATTCTCCAGGAGTAGGAAGGCTTTGGACCTGTTATGGGTTTATAAATAGGGAGAAAAGTTTGAAACAGTGTTATTTCTTCAAAATCATACATCGAATAACATGAACTTGAAGTCATGTGATGGTTATGTAATTGATGTCCTTAAATGGCGCGAAAGTTTGATTGTTGTATGAGAAAACCACTGCAGATGTTTACAAATTCATAAGCTGAGAATGACATGACAGATTATTCTGTGCCTTTATGCAACAGTCCCACAAACCCTCAAAATAGGTCTGTAAAATCTATGATGCTGAAATTGTAACTACATCCTTTGTGATCATGATATGATTAGATGCAAATTCTTCAACTTTAGTAACAGCCATATTATAACAATTTTGGTAAAACAGATATCTACCTGGTGTCCATCTTCTTATTATGATTACATAATGTACATGAATAATCATGATGTAATAGAAGAATATGCACTTACCCATCATCTTCACTTGAGGTAACCTGTCTCTTCTGAATACTAAGTCTTCCATTCCGGTCCACAGCGAGGACATCACGCTTGGCAGGAAATTGCACCGCTCTGGGATCGTTCTCCCATGGCTCGATCTTATTCTGGTTTTCGGCGGTTGGCGCGAAGAGGACAACAGTGTTGAGCACGATGCTCATGTCCTGGAGGAAGGTCTGGGAGCGGTTGACGGTGATCATCTCCTCGTAGGGGATCATGACGTAGACGATGAGGACTCCGTGGGCGAACTCGGGGCTCTCCTCGCAGTCCAGTCCGTCGTAGAGGCAGCCGATGTTGTTGCATGGCTCGTCGCAGAACCCGTTCCCGTAACGCTCCAAGCAAAAGGCATCATCCCTGTGGGAGGATGTACAGAAGGGTAAAAATGAGACATGCATGAATCTTATTCAGAAGGATATGCTGGTGCAAAAAGAATATGTAATTTAGTGTTTTCTCATATCTGAGGGAAATCTGGATGTCCTATATCTTTATAATTATCAATGTCCCATCTTTATCAATTGCTAATTGGGTGGCAGCGGTGGGATTTGAACTACAACCACTAAACTACCTGACAGAAATTACTCCAAACAAAATTCAAATCTCACATTGGAGGATTGAGAAGATTTTTGACCTATCTTTATCTATTTGTTGCTAATTTAGTGGCAGCAGTGGGATTTGAACTGCAACCACTGAACAACCACATGGAACATACTCAGAACACAATACAGCACTCACACTGGAGCCACACTATCACATATACTTACAAGCACTCCTCAGGTTGCTGATCCTGGCAGTCAAAGCCGTCAAAGAGACACCCTTGGTTGTTGCACTCCCTGTCACAGTTACCATCACCGAAATGATTCCAGCAAAGAGTGTTGACTGCGGTGCAGTTCTCCCATGGGTCTAGGTTGAGAGAACAGTCTTTGCCATCCCATCCACATATGTGAGTGTTGCAGTGCTCCTGCTAGGGAATATGAAAAAGTTAGAGTTATTATTTATAAAAATGATAATCAAAGGCATCAGTTTTATTTTACCTATCGGTTGAACATTTTTATCATTCTTCATTTTAAAAGATTTAAGCGATACTCTCTTGAAAATTGTGGAATCAAAATGAAGGTACGTTTTTCTGCATATGATGGGTTCTCATCAATATTTATATTGTAATCATTGCCACCCTTTTCATCATCACCAAAGACAGCATCATTACCATTGTTCCCATGACCACCATAAACACATTTAACACCATCACCATTAACATCATCATCATGGTAACAGTCACCGTCACTATCAGTATCATCATCATCATCATCATCACCACTATCACTTCTACTTTATCATTCAACCATGGGCAGAAAGGAAAATAAAAAACAAAAACTCACATCACAAATGGAGTTCCCTTGTCTCATGAGGCATTCCGTGGAGCACCTCAATGGCTCAGTGGCGGTTGGCAAAACGACCTGCGGCGTTGTCGGAGGCGAATCCGTAACCGGCAACTCTGGATTCATCCCAATACCGCCAGCAAACGTCGGATCGAAAAGCTGGCACTCGCGGCCGTTCCACGTCGCCGGGCAGTCGCATCGATATTGACCGTACTCATCGAGGCACGTTCCGCCGTTCACGCACGGCGACGAGGCGCACTCGTTGGCGTCAATCTCGCAGTTTTGACCGGTGACGCCTGATGGGCAGATGCAGGTGTAACCATTGGTGTCAGGGTCTGACTCCACACAAGTCCCTTCGTTCTGACAGGGGAGGATGCCGCATGGTGTGAGTCTGGTCTCGCATTGAGCTCCAGTGTAATACTGCAAAAAGAAAATGATGATGAGTAACAGCATTACCAATTTGATAATTCATGACATACATTATGCATAAATCTTTCAGCAGACATTCTATGCGCACACAAAAAGTAACTCAAAACAATTTACTTTATGATCTGTACAAGACATTTTCTCGAGTACACATGAAAATGTGAACGAAGACACAAGTATATAACAGACTCATAAAAAACATGAATAAATGGAGAATACTATTAAGCGCATATGTGAACTTGCATCACAGAATCTGTTGAAAATTATCAGCCATTCCATGCTTATAAATCATATAGCAAGAATGGTATAAACTTAACAACATAAGAAAAGAGAGAGACTTAGGGAAGGTGAGAGACAGATCAATTAAAAGGGAAAGAATGAAAAGCCAAAAAGAAACCCCCCACAAAATCATGAGAAAACTACTTTGACTTTCAAAAAGTTAACTTACTGTTGGGCAATTGCAGAAATATTCACCATTGCTTGGTGCACAAACCCCACCATTCTGACATGGATCGTCTTGGCAATTCGGAATCTCCTCTTCACAATTTTGACCTGTAAAACAAGAAAACATGTGAAAAAAGTTAAAAATGAAATAAAATAAAACTAACACATAAATAGAGGAAAAATCATCAGCATTTGGATGACAATTGAAATGCCTCCAGCAAAACCTTATGGTGGCGGAGCCATTAAAATGTATGAGGAATTGAAAAATGGTATAAGTGTAGGCTTCTGACACTGATACTTTGAAGTATAGCATTATCTGACATAGAGGAAAGTTTTTATGTGGAAATTTATCATGATTGAATACAATGTTTTTCTTGCAAAAGAAAAGTTTTCATAGACTAAAAAAAATCATAAATGACCGAACTCTGTTGGCCATCATAAAACAACGAGCTAATATACACTGACAATCTCTACAGACATGAACAGTTTCATGGAGGGGAAAATGAAATATATGATCACTACAAACAGATGGCTGTATAACCTCACCTGTATAACCAGGTTTACAGACACACTGGTAGTTGTTGATGAGCTGCACACAGTCCTGGCTTCCAATTGGATGGCAGGGGTTCGACAAACACTCGTTGACATCCCCCTCGCAGTGCTGACCGACGAACCCTAGAGGGCAGTTGCAGGTGTAGGTGCCGACTTGATCCACACAGATTCCATTGTGGTAGCACGCTCCCTCGTAGCATTCGTCCAGATTGATGGAGCAGTCAGTGCCTTTAGGACAATCAAAAGATATTGTGGTTATTCAAGAGATGTATGGGTGATAATATGGATATAGGGATGGGTATAGCTATAGGCATATCTATTCTTTTGTGTAGTGCTATAATTATCTTGTGTTCCAGCAGGGCAAGAGCATGTGTATGAGTTGATCATGCCTACACATTGTACTCTATGATAGCAAGGAAGGAGTACCACTCTACTGTACCGTTATGAAATGGTTATATATTTAGTTGGAGGTGTTTGTATAAGTGTAGATATGTGTATGTATGGTTGTGGGTATGGGTATGGTTATATAATACTGCAATTGTAGAACGTTTAAGGAATTCTCATGAAGAGTTGATAAGCGTTACATAAAATCTGTTCATTATTACAGCTATATGTTGGTAAATGTATATGTATAGGTGTGTGTGTGTGGGCACATGTATAAGTATGTGTGTCGGTTTAGGTATAGATGTGTGTAGGCATATGTATGGGTATGTGTGTGGGCAAATCTATAGGTATATCTGTAGGCATAGGTATAGGTATGTGTGTAGGCATATATATTGACATGTGGATACATATATGTACAGGTTTATGTATAGGTGTATGTATTATTATATTGCAAATACTCTATTTTCATTACCTTGTGTTCCAGCAGGGCAGGAGCACGTGTATCCGTTGATCATATCGTGACACTGTCCTCCATGATGACAAGGGAAGGAGTAGCACTCATCTATGTTACGTTCACACTGCCGCCCATCGAAGCCAGGCACACAGGAGCAGGTGTAGCTGTTCACACCATCGGTACATGTACCACCTGGGATAAAGAAAAAAGAATTGAGTGTAAACAGCTCTCTTTGCTGATACTTTTTATTTCTATCTCATAGCCGCCAACCAACCCGACACATCTAGAAATCCTATAATTTCACCATAGAAATCTAATTTTCAGGGAACATTTTCTATCTTTACCTTCAATACACTTACCACCACTGCATCTCAAGGATCTATTACACTGTATGTTATCCTACAGCCACTTTGAAAAGTCCTACTACTTGGAAGGGAAGCTCTGCTGAATTCATCTCATTCTCTAAAAGCTTCTATATAATTTCAATAGCTTCCTTTGCTTTATGAAATATTCATTTTACATCATATAGCACATGCATGTGGTCTGCTATCATTTCTAACCATAAAGGCACTCAGCTATCCCCGATCATATTCTGCATTTAAATTTTCCTTATTATAATATCAAAATAATATCCAAATTTAAATTTCAACCTGCAACATCTAACAGACCCTGGGACAAAACAAATGGCGATTAAAAAAAAGAGCAAAGGGCTAGTGCGTGTGTATCAGTAATCCCCACACAAAATCAATACAATTACACATATCGGGTAGTCAAGACTTACCATTCTGGCAGGGTGCAGTCGCACATTCATCAATGTTGAGCTCGCAGTATGATCCTGTGTAGCCATCTTGGCAGAGACAGGAATGACTGCTTGTGCTTCCATCTATGCAAGTCCCTCCATTCAAACAAAGCTCATTTCTTGATACATCTGAAAGAGAAAACGGATATTGCCATTTTAGAACCACTACAAATAGTACTGAATTCTTTATTTATACTTCCATATATATTTGGCACTTCAAATCGATTTGACACATTGGTCATTGGTTATTTTCACGTTTTTGACAGTGTTTGTACACTGTGCATCATACAGAGTAAAACTTTTTGCAAAGCCAAGGCTGTGAAATTGGCAAAAATAAAACCATCACGAAAATTTCCGGACATATATTACCACAAAAGCTGAAATGCTTGAGGTACTGTTACAAAATGGTGATCAATTGTAAATCAATTGCAAGCTGTAATTTTGAGTGGCGCACAAAATACGGATTTAAAAAGATGAGCATGGATTGCGTTCAATTGGTATTTGAGCAGCATCCTCTCAAATGTGTTCAAAGTGTAACGCCTATAAGATTTTGGTTAATTCTACTTTGATATTTCTTCCAACAGTTTTCCATATTCTTAATCTGGAGACTCTAGCCTAAACCACTAAAATGTCAAGATTAACTTGTAAAATAAATGATCCAAACTTGCACTTACTCTTGCTAGAAGCAGCGATATCACAGGAAACTTTGGGTACGTCACACAGTATTCCAATCCAGTTTGGCGCACACTGGCATTCGTATTGGTGTCCACGCAACACACAGGTAGCTCCATTATAGCAGGGGTTGTTCTGTGGACTACACCAATCAACAACGTGCTGCAAAAAAAGAAATATTTAATATGGATTTAGAATTATTCGCAATCCATATTTGAAAATCATAGAAATTTTTTGGTGCTCAATCAAATTGTAAAAAACCACAAAATTAAAAAACTTTTGAATTCGGATTAAGAGTGAACATGCATTAGAAAACTATCATGTTCAAAATAGAAACAGCCCAGCAACTAATGACTCTATTCGTCATCTGTTTCATCAATACAGCTCTCCATTTTGGGGTCTTGCTATTGTTTATTATTTAGGGCCATTGGACTTCTGCTTTCATTATGTTGTCATTATAAACATGCTTGACTGTTGTAAAAGTCATAATTATAGTAGTAACATGATTATCATCTTTCTTACCTCACAGTTGATTCCTGTGAAACCAACAGCACAGTGGCAGGAGTAGGATCCAAAGCGATCCTGGCACGTAGCTCCGTTCTCACATGGATCAGAATCGCATTCGTTGATCTGGATCTGGCAGTTTGATCCGGTGTATCCAGGAGCACATTCACAGGTGTAAGTGTTAACACCATCCAGGCAAGTACCTCCATACAGGCAAGAGCTGAAACAGTCATAGATAATGATTTAGATTAGTTTAGCTTTCATTTGATCAGAATTGCATTTGTTGGAAGTACCGCCGTACAGACAAGAGCTACACGTCAGACATATCAATAATGCACATCAATGAATTGAAGTTAATTTGTTTGAAATCACAATTGATGCACTGTATATAGCAGTTTGACTCCCGCGCATCCAGTTGCAGTTGTAATTCTTTGATATTAACTCTGTCCCTGCAAGATCCCCTGTATGAGCATTTTTTAACTTCAAATAGTTACACATTTCCATAGATTTCGATACCCCCGAATCAAGAGTAATTTTGCACTCTACGCTTTCTTACCTCTCTGTGCAATCCTGATCGTTGATCTCACAATGCATGCCACTGAAGCCGGACTGACAGGAGCATGTATAGCTGTCCACGTACTCGTTACAAGTTGCATCGTTCAGACAGGGTGCGCTGAGGCACTCGTCGACGTCATGCTCGCAGTTGTCGCCCGAGAACCCTCGTTGGCACGAGCAGCTGTAGCTGGCGATGCCGTCCGTGCAAGTCCCGCCGTTTGTACACGGCCCTATTTATGTAAGGAGGAATAAAGGAGGAATGGAGGAGAACATGAGATGGATGGGTCGAGAACATAAGAGGATGTCTGGAGAATGTACAAAGAATTGGTGAGAGTTTAGGGAGAGAATATCTATAATGTAATAACGTTACATCATTCAGGGCCCATGGATACAACAGATAATAAACTGAAGTGGCTACTCTGAATAAAGAATACATTCTCATTACTAATGTGAATTAAACGGTCGATCACAAACCATGTGGCTCAATCTATTTCCCACTCTGAAATTGTACACATGGACCTACGGGAGGAAACTTATTGACGAAGCAACAACATGAATATTCAACCTCATGGCTTTATTAAACATTTTATGCAATATCATAGTCAATAATATGCATGTACCAAATGAGAACTCTGCCTAATAGAACATAACGATAAAAGAATATCAGGGGCTGATGCTAACATGCTTATTATTCTTCACTTGAAGAGATTTCTTATAACTGCAGAGATGCTAACAGTTTCTGAATATGCACAAGGCAAAATCAAAATGTGAATAATGAAACAGCTAGACAAAATAACAGGAAACATGGCAACAATACACAATCTCCCAGCCATTAACATGTGACAAGAGCCTTTTTTAATCAACATGAGAATGCATCTCATGCATATTACAAAATGATTGGCATCTCTGTATAAGCTTAATTGTGCATAGTGCATGTAAGTCTGACTTGTTTTCTGCATTTTTTAGCTCAATATTTCCACTTACCAGAAGCGCATTCATTGATGTTGATGTCACACAGTGTTCCCTCGAAGCCTGCCATACAACTACATTCGAACGACCCCTCCAGGTTGTGACATTCGCCGCCGTTTCGGCATGGCGAGAATTGGCATTCATCGCGATCAATTTCACAACGGTTACCTAGTAAAAAAAAAATAACAAATAAGAAAGATGGGTTAAAATAGAATTTTGCAGAAAAATCAGAAGATATAAATTACGAGTAATCAATTTCACACAGAAAAACTGGCAGGAGTAAAAGGTAACAAAATTCACCTCACTCCACAAATTTATACACACACATCAAGGGTCCAGTGACAAAAACAAGTAACTACAGTCGTGATGACAGTGTGGTTTTGGTATCAAAATACTCAGGGGAGTGTGACGATTCTTATTAACACAATGACATAAAATGGTTTCTTGTCATAAAGAAAAGAACTTGTTTTCAATTTTTATACCCTTAGCAATATGGGCCAAAATCTTTGTATGCATTTTCTAAGAATGGTGAAATTGGTGTCTTTGTGTAACTGACGCCTCAAAATAATACAAAGATGATTTACCTTGGAATCCATTGGGGCACCTGCAGGAGTATCCAGAGTAACCCAGAGAAGACATACAGGTAGCTCCATTTTGACACTCATGATCATCACACGGAGACCTCTCTGTCTCACACAGATTCCCTGTGAATAACGTAGGGCAAACGCACTGAAACGAAGCCACGCCATCGATGCACGTTCCCCCATTCAAACACGGCTCTGACTCGCAGTCGTCGATATTCGTCTCGCAGTTCTGTCCCGTGTACCCCAGCCTGCATGTGCAGTTGTAGAATGCTAATCCGTGGTTGCAGGAGCCTCCATGCTGGCACGGGTTCGACGAGCACTCATCGAAATCAGCCTCGCAGCGATCTCCCGCGTAACCTGCGAGACATTCGCAGGTGTATTCGTTGACGCCGTCCCGGCACGAACCGCCGTTGCGGCACGGATCGCTGTGACATTCGTTGATGTCAGACATGCAGAATGGATCATGGTAGCCGAATGGACACTGGCAGCGATATCCGTTGATTTCATCGATGCAAGTACCACCGTTGTAACACGGCCCGGATGCACATTCGTTGATGTCATTCTCGCAATGCGTACCGTCGTAGCCATCAGGACACTCGCACCTGTATTCGTTGATCTCGTCAATGCATATAGCACCATTCACGCATGGGTTGGAGTTACAATCGTCGATGTTGTATTGGCAATTTTCTCCTGGAAAATCAAACAGAAATAAAGTTAATTACTAATATTACAGCAAAAAAACGTATCTTACAAAATGCACAAGAACATATCATGCTGCAATGAGGATTAGTTACACATCCAATCAGAACTTAAATTATAATCATCACGTAGAAGTTCATGGTCCTGATTTCATTCAGATCTATGCATTATTTGATATGTCTTAGCTGAAGCTAAATTAGTAAAAACTGAAAAAAAGAGCCCATTCGTTTTTCCATTAAATTTCCTTTCAAAAAGCATTATATTACAAATCATATGCATAGATGCTAAGTGATTTACCTCCATGTAATTTGACATCTCTTGTAGGATTAGCACAAACAGTGAAAAGATATGGACCCTCAATACAGCCTTGAGGAACTCCACATAATTGTACTAACCTGTCGTTCCTGTGGGGCATTCACACCGGTATTCTCCAACCAGATCCACACAAACTCCTCCATTCAAACATGGTTCATCCTGGCACTCGTCGCTTTCAATCTCACAAAATATCCCTTCATATCCTGCAGAGAAAAAGGAAAAAAGATGCGTAACAAGTCTGTTAAATTCATTCTATTTAAAGATCAGATACTTAAACGTTCATGATTCCTTCAGTAAGCATCAGACATTTCATTGGATCATACTTTCAGCTTTGTATAAGAATTATTTTTTTTTTTAAATAATCAGCTTGCACAATACATGCCTTTACTGTTGTTCATTTCCAGGAGCCTGCTGGGATATCTTCTACATGTATTATATACCAGGTGCGCGCATTGTGAACACTTCGCGAAATCACTTCCGTACAAGAAAACTACCATCGTGCTCTCTGATAGATATGAATAACCGTAAATGCATGTATTTTCACAGGGTTATTTGTTGAGCATGAAGCAAAACCAAATAATTCTTCCCCTTTTTTTTGGGGGGGGGGGGGGTAGGCATCATTGGCACTGATGCCAGTTGGTTAAATGTGCTCCTGCCGATAAGACCATCATAAGCAAAAACTTTTATAAAACTCCAAAAATAATACTTTGTATCTCACCTGTTGCACACAGGCATTGGAAGCGATTTACGCCATCAAGACAAGTTCCCCCGTTGTAACAAGGCGATGACGAGCATTCCATGATGTCGACCTGACATCGTGTGCCCGAGTAACCTGGAGCACATTCACAATGGTAGGAACCAATCTGGTCTTGACAGCTAGCTCCGTTGAAGCATGGGTTGCTGTGGCATTCGTTGATGTCAGTCTCGCAGCTCGTTCCCATGAAACCTGGAATGACAGGAGATGCAATGTTACTTAGGATTAGAGAGTTTTGGCCCTTTTTGTTAATTTGGTGGCAGCGGTGGGATTAGAACAGAAATTATCAATGTGTCACCATATCTTTGTCAAATGCATCCGTTCGCACTATTTTTATTCAAAAAATTTAAATTACCAAATTGTTGTTATCTATATCAATGATGGCTTACATAAAATCCTAATCAGGCTGGGTTTTATGGCTTTGATAGATCTGATGAACTCGAAATACTTGGTTACTTTTTCCCTAATTTTTCAATATCTCAGAAAAATGATGAGAGTATAAAACTGGTCTCTGGATATAAATGACTGATTAAGCTTATTTTCTTTTCAAGATATTTGAATATACAATCTATCAATCTCCCTAAACCCCACGGAGAAATAGCAGTGAAAGAGATACCTGGAAGGCAGACGCACTGATACGACCCTCGACGGTTGTAACACGTCCCGCCGTTTCGGCACGGATCATCTAGACATTCGTCGATGTCGGACTCGCATCTTTCGCCAGTCAGTCCTGGGTTGCAGAGGCATTCGTAGCCACCGTCAAAGTTGTGACACCTTCCCTCAGGACCACATATCGGGGCTGTAGATGAAAAAAAAATTCATTCATTTTTATCAACCACATACTATTTGACACAGTGAAAATTGTAGGATCTCAATCGCCATGCACTATCTGAAAAGCTGATATTGTTGGATTATTTGGGAAATAGGTAGAGATGCCAACAATTCCAAAATATGTATGATATAAAATTAGAATGTGGATAACAACATTTCTTAACAAAAGTGAGAGCAATCATTATAGCAATAACATTGTTCTAAGTCATTCATCCGTAATAAAAGCATCAAATTTGATTGAAAATACACCTAATGCATAATCTGCAAGTGTCAGCATCTCTGAATAGACCAGTTTACTAATATATTCAGATTCATTCACATTTCTTGCCAACGATCACAGTTAGGTGGTATCCGTTTTGACAGGCTAGTAACAATAACATTACAATACTTGGAATCCAGTTTGCATAAAGTACTAGCTGCTTTATCAGGAAAGTTTCCAGCATGCTTTCAAGTCATCAGGAACAACCTTTTTGTATAAACCATGCATAACATTTGCATCTATTGGTAAACCAGCCTATTCAAAGATGCCAACACTTGCGGATTATGCATTAGGTGTATTTTCAATCAAATTCAAGACTTTCATCACTAGTGAATGGCTTAGAGCATGATCATCATTAGACGTTATCTTCTCTCACTTTTCTTGAGAAATGTTGTCATTCAGACTCTAATTATGTATTGTGTATTTGTATTGATTATGCATTATTGAGGAGAAAACAATTCTAATGTTGTATTGTGCATCTATATTAATTATGCATTATTGAGGAGAAAACAAATATCTTCATACTTAGACTGAGGCTGCATTCATCGATGTCCACGGAGCAGTTGTATCCCGTATAGCCCGTTGCGCAGGAGCACACGTATGACCCATCTTGAGGGGATGTTGAACACACTGCTGTGTGGTGGCAGGGGTTACTGATGCATGCATCTTCCAGGTGGCAAAGTAGACCTGTGGATAGCAAGCACATGTAGATTTTTCTATTTATCATTCTGTTTTGGGTTTCTTTTCTTATCCATTGAAATTAATTTATTAATTCAGTATTTCACCCATATTCCTCCCTTCTGCTTTAGCTTGGGCATCCAGCAGGATAGATTTGGCACATTCAAAATTGCATCTATTATCATTATCATTATTTACTCAATGCGTGCTGCAACCGACTCACATTGTGTTATCTTTAAGAAATAGAAATACTAGGACCATTTTGATTGAAGCATGCCAATTAACTTTATTTAGAATTCAATTGCGAATTTCTTTCAATACACTCTTTTAGCAAATAAAAATTTAGAAATACTTTTTGAAGAATAACGCCAGTCAGTTAGAAATTGTTTAAATTATTCTTTTTTCAAACACATTTCATGTAGAAAATAAGACTTCGAAGGGATTGAGAAAAAAAACATCAGAAAATGTTCACATGTTTATCTAAAATATTCAGATGGTCTTTCGTTGGAGGGCAACAAAACAATTATTTTTAGCCTTATTTTCTTACCAGTTTTTCCAGGTGGACATGTGCAAGTAAACGTAGACACTCCGTCAGTGCAGTTTCCAAGGAGACAGGGGTTAGGGTTGCAATCGTCATGGTTAATCTCACAGTAACGTCCCTCCCAGCCAGCCACACAAACGCAGGTGAAGTTGCCGATGGTGTTGGCTCATGTTGCTCCGTTGAAGCATGGGTTGATGGGCGTGTTGCACTCGTCGACGTCATGTTGACAAAATTGACCTGAAAGGAACAAAGATTCATAAATAAACATCTAATTTGTCTCCAATGGCCCACATATATGTTAAGTACGATAATGCTGTGTGATGGAGTCTGTGGGCAGGATTCAAACCAGCAACATCTGTGTTAAAACACCACGTAATAAAAGAGAGTTGGGTTCTTCACAGAAAGATTCGCAACAGGTAAGAGGTTATGACTTTAAGTCCAAATATCTTTGATTAAAAACTCCTTCGTTGGCTTGATCATTGCAAGTTAGAACAAATAATCACGAAATGATATCTATATCATTGCTCCAGAGGGAAGAATACGCTGTAGATGGTAAATGGTATAAAATTCTTTTCAAGTAAACATCAATCGATCATCTATTCCCAACTGGTATTTCATACGTGAATACTGTATACTGTAAACACCTACATGTAACTAGTTTGGTAAAGTCTCGAAGACTACCATCTCGATTAAATTGGCTATTGACTCTGATCATTGCAACCTGAAGGGGACTTTTGTAGCACAAGACACAGAAGAATTGCAATGCTTACCTTCATATTCTGGAGGACATAAGCAGGTGTAATTGTTGACTCCATCCATGCATTTGCCACCGTTGAGACACATGTGCTGCGTACAATCGTTGAGTTTTATCTCACATGTTTCTCCCATAAAGCCTGTAATAATGTAGATAGAAGAACAATTATCATTTCAAGAATTGTTACGGAAAGTTTACAAAGTGAATAGGAATGCTTCTTCAATGATACGAGCAACAAGAATATGTTTTATAAATATTTTTACTATGCTGAGACATTAATTCGCTATCAGAAGATTAATAATATTAATTCATTGATTGATAATTAAACTGTGAAAAATTGAGCATGCTCGAGTACATTGTGAGAGTTGTAGTTTTGAATATTGTAGATAGTTTATCACACATGTGTATATTCAAAATGTCTATGAGAACTGTGCTTAGCATTACTTGGAAAATAATTCCTGTAGGTTTCTATAATGGTGATTTTCTTTATTTAAGTTTTGAAGCACAAAATGAAGACTTCTCACACCATTATGAATGCTGTCACGTCATGACTGATCAATTGAGAATTAAAACAAAACGTTAACTAATGCCTAATGTTGCTTGTGTAAAAAGGATTATCACAAGGAGGAACTTCTTCCAGAAATGACTTAAAAATTTGTTCTGCACCCGTACTCACCGCTAGGACATGTACAGGTGAAGGAGTAGGGTCCGGTGGAAGCGCACTGGCCGCCGTTCAGACACGGATCAGGGGAACATGGCTCGTACGCTGACGCGCACTGGTCTCCCGTGAACTCCCGCGGGCATTCGCACCAGAAGCCACCATTCAGGTTGTGACAAGTGCCCCCGTTAAAACATACAGTGGGACCATTTGGTCGCGTGCATTCGTTGATGTCGTTCTGGCAGGTCGCCCCCTCAAAACCTATCGGATAGTAAGAGTTGGGATTAGAGGATGCAGTTTATACATTACACTATAATGCATTCTTCAAATTGTTTTATATAGAATACTAAAATGACATACATGATTAGAGGGAATATTGTAAAATCTACCTTTCACAAATTTCATGAGGAATTGACATTTGCAAAAGTCGATTATCTCATGGCATCATTGCAATTAGTATGAGACAAAACAATTTGACAAATCTGAAACAAAACTAAATTTGAGGCTTTCACCATAATTTGGTACGGCTACTGCTTTCTGTTAGATGCTCTTTTCCCATAATATATTTGCTCAATCAAGAAATGCCTCAGTTTACATAAGATTACAAACGTGTCTCATTAATATTTTGGAATGGTTTGCAATGGTCTCTACCCTAAGAAGGTTATACAACATGAAAATTTCTTCTATTACAGTACATTAAATGAATGTGTAAGTCTCACCTTCTGCACAATCGCATGTGTATCCATTCGATGAAGATATACAGTATGCCCCATTCAGACAAGGATTGCTGACACAGAAGTTTTCTTCTGTACAGTTAATACCTACAGATGAAATTAAAAAAACATTTATAATTATTAAACGACAGAGTTGGGTGTCAGATTGTCACTTCTGCTGAAGTCGATCATTAGAAGAAAAAGAAAGTGTCATATATAGTAAAGTTCGTCAGCACTAATCTTAATTATCACTGTCACGTTACTATCAACATCACATTCAACAGTAACATTTTAATCATCATCATCATCATCATTCATATAGATCAGCATATTCCCTCTAATGAGGAGTTACAAAAAGCTTGCTATATAATATTGCTTGAATGTTTTATCACCATATTTCTACCTTGCAACTGTGCTTCACTTCTTCAACTGAATCCTTCAACGTTTTGTTTCTTCATTCTAATATACATCTTATATTTGTTTTGTAATCCTATTTCTATAATCCATGATACAGCTACAAGGCCCATGTTTAATGTTTTTGCTATCTGAAGGGGCAATATTGTTGAGGAAAAATCAATAGAAAAGCGATAAAATTATTTTTTTCTTATTCTTTGTATTTATAAGTTAAACTTTACATGACATTAATGTTGTTAAGTACCAGTTTTTGCTGGAGTGCAGTCACATTCGTAATTCCAGAGCGACGTCGTCAACCGGCACAGTCCATCATTCTGGCAAGGTTGCACCATAGTACAAACACTGTCCGTCTCCTGCTCGCATAGACTGCCATAGTAACCTAACGTGCAGTTACATTCAAACGTCGGCGGGCTCCCGTCACTCTGGAAACTCACTTCGCAGACTCCGTCATTCTGGCAGAAGTTGTTGAAGCACGGGTCGTTGTACTCGCAATACGTTCCCACGTGTGCGGAATCACATCTGTAGGGGGAAGATAACAAAAATAGAGATATGATTGAGAAATCGGCTTACATGATTTTATTTAAATGCTGTAAACATACATAAATCTTGATTTATATGTGCCCTGATGATTATGGTTGTTTGTGAAAATCATATGCACATTTTCAACCCTAAAAATAATTTGTGTTGATGATCATATTTTGTATTGAGTGAAATGTGAAATAATAAACATATCAGCATGAAATGAACTGGTTATGGACTTATTATGGATGAACTATAGAAAATATTGTGTTAAGGGGAAGCTGAACCCCGAACGAAAAAAAACACTTTTTTCTAAATCAGAAAAAAACAACATACATTTATGCATATTAAGATGTATTCATATAAGTAAATTGAATAACCAAGTAAACTCCATTGGGTCACCACGGATATAGCCTTATAAAAACATCACTTTAATTATTATTTGTATTGGAAAATTAAAGGAAGTCATTAACCCCAGCTTTACAAACCCCATACTGAGCCACTTCCCAAAACTCCCCCAAACTTTCTCAAGCAACCATTGGTAAATGTTGAATTATATTTTAAAAAGTAAAGGTGTAACTAATTTAGCACACCTTTGAGAACAGGCAAATGACACGCAAACAAGTCCCTTGCCTCTGGCAGTTCGTGGCTTAATTTATAATTGCTATTTTACAATATTCTGATTGGTACATATGGTACTAAGGACAACATTGACACTGTCGATGGTGGACAAACTATTATTGTGAAGAGTTTTATACAGAAGAAATAAAATAAAAGTAATGACACTTGTTTTCTTCAAACAAATCCAATCAAAGACCCGCCATCTCAGGTTGCAATTAATTGTAATTTGAATATTAACATTTTTCTTCTTTGTTTTTTGTGCTTTCAGAGGGGATGACATATCCACTTTCATATCAATAGCAATGCCTACCACCCAAACATGTATACCCAAAGACATGGAATAATTTGACTTTTCATATTTGATTACCAGTTTTAGACGCTTCACTTTACAGTTCTATACTAAAACTTTGTTAAAAAAAAATATTTTGTAAAGCAATCGTGATATAGCACAGGAAATTAAAATGTGATATCATGAGAATTATTCACAGAAACAAGAAACAGAAAGTATTAAAATAGACCAAAAATAGAAGAGGATTTTCCCTTATAACATTTGTATCCCTAACAGTCTGTTTTGAAAGAATACTGGAGCATATTAAAAAAGGAAAGGAATGCTCACTAATGGACAAAACTGATTTAAGATACATGATAACACGAATATTCTACAGATTGGTAAAAAAATATAATTATGACTTCTCCAAAAAGAAATCAATGTAAATCAATGAATTTCCAGGTGATGACACTCAAACACTCATTACACATCAACTTTTATTCTTGGGTTCATCGATTTCTGAACTCTAATCAGATACAATCATCAAAAACATCTGATCATAATCATCTTATACAAAAGTTTCATGACAAACACCTTTTCATCTCTAAATATTCCATATCAATTTTCTTTCTTAGACACACGTTCTGGCCCAATTGCTCCTGTATAAGAGAGGAACAATGTGAAATGAGATAACTCAGAACGTGGTATTCATTGTATTTTGGGGAAAGAATTGTCTTCATGGCGTGGGAAATAGGATCTGTTTCAATGAGTGTTTCTTGATATAGAATATGCCATTTCTACATCCTGGAACATTTACAAAGATGCCAATTGTTCCAGAAAAGGGATGAGAACAGAAATTTAAAAAAAAAAAAATCACCAATGGACTGAATCACATATTTTCTCCCAGGAGAAAACATACAGTAATTGTTATCACGCTTTCTCTCATAAGAAAATATTTGGTTCAGCTGTTTAATAATTCATGCTAACATTTAAATCTTGATTTCAAATACATGTTAGTAGGATGGCGAATGTCACAAACTCAAATTGGCGGTTTTATTATTTTTGGGGGGTGTTCCTTTATAGCCAAACTTTTTAGATATGTTTGAACCAATTAGACTTTGAATAATTACTTTTTTTCTTCAAATAATTGATTTGAGGAAAAAAAGTGAAAAACATTTATAGTTAAGACATCATGAAGTATTCATAATACGGAATACACAAGTTCCACTTATAAGGTAGAAAATGAAGACAAATTTGGGGAGAAAATGTATTTTTGAAAGCACCATGGAAAGAAAATAATCGGCAAGCCTCCATGGCCAAGCAACAATAGTGGACCAGCTCTTCAGTTATTAGAGGCTATTGTTATCCATGGACTGAATCAACAGGGTACGACAAAAGAAAGAGAGATGGTGGAAGAGTTGGGGCCCTCTTGAGAATTATGGGAGGGGAGAAGAGAGACTGCTATGGAGTTGAGTATTGAAAGTTCATGACCACATACAGTGCATATAGGCCTGTTGTCCAAAATCAATATGTTTCAGTACCTCCTTTTTTAGTAATTTAGTAAGCAAGGAACTACTCAGTTTTGATATGTATGTCAGTATGACATGTATGTATTGATTTTTTCTCCCTGTGTGTGCTTGTGTGTGTGTGTGTGTTTATGCGTGAGTTATGAGTCTTTTCAAAAGACACTCCTGATATGCTTCTATTTTTATGAATAAATTTCTCTTAGATAAATCATCAAGCTATTTGAATGAATGGTGATTGGTGATTCTAAAATACACACCAATGTCTTGTTTTAGTCAACTAATTATTGCATTAATACTGAACCTGAAGATTGAAAGCTGAATTTACTAAAGCATTTTGTTTGATATATAGGCCTTCATGTATCTAGTTCGCTCATAAATCCCTCCAAATATTGATTCAATCTGGAATGATTGTTTAACCTTTATTCATGTTGGTTTTATTACTTTTTCGGTAAGATAAAGTTACATTAGCTAATATTGATGTAACTTTTAAACATCCTGTATTCAAAGAAACAATTTATTCCTTTTCTATTCCTAGTCCTCAAGACCTACTCTAAATCCAAGGACAGATTTTCCTCTCTAGCTTTTATTATGCACTATTATACAACACAAAGTTTTCATCACCCAGACCTAATCTTTCTATTTTATATCACACTATTAAAAGCTCCCAATCCTAACTGCATACAACAATTTGTGCTCAACCATCCCCTCACTAAATTCACTGCAAGTGAGATAAGTTCAAGAGCAAATACAGCATGCCCTCCATGCACAGTGCAGTTGAGTGAATTCACAAGCAGGGAAAAGCCTATGTTTATGTTCAAACTGCCGCTGACCTTCGACCCTTAGACCACTTCCTAAGTAAGTTTTTATGCAGCCTATTGCAGGTGCCACTGTGTTGGAGCTTGGCAATGCATTCCAATACCCCAATCCCAAGGAGAGAGTAAAAAGATGGGTACACAGGACCAAGAAAGAGGTGCATGAAGGAGAAAGGTCAATAGTGCCAGAGAAGTTTACAATACCCACTCATGCATAATGCATGAGGGAAGACACAAGTGACCAATGAGAGCACAGCTGGTCGTGCGCCAGACAGGTGTGCATAAATAATGAGCTTGTTTATACAGTGGCCTAACCCATTGGTGTGTGTGGGGGAGTTGGGCTGAGAGGCAACTTGTGTGGAAGTAGTTCCGGTAATGCAGGAATTTGGTGAAAAGATGGGTCTTTTTCAGAAACATGTGTTTACCTTTGGTAGTTGTATTGTACAGACTATACTGCGTACTGCATGTATACCTATTGTATTGATAGTACTGTTACATGATGAATATAAAATTTATAACAAATTAAAATAGCAAACTTAATAATTCTTTTGTCTAGGTTGGAAACTGCCCAAAATGTGGGAGGAATTTTAAGGAAACACAATACTTCTTCATAAAAATATACCTCTAATATGGTATGTAAACATAAATGTCGGCATAAAACACGTCATGTAAGTTTGACTTACATATAAGAATTAAAAATATATAATGGTTATACTTTTAACACTTGAAGTCTTTGCTAGTATGAACCTTTTTTAAACTAATAAATACTCCAATTTATTAGGGTAAATATTTGACAAGGACGAATCAGAAACCATATAAAAAAGAAACAAAACACCTTCTTTCATTTTTATTCTTCATTTTTTCATCATTCTTCCATTCTTCGTACGTATGCAGAAACAATATCCAGACAACAACCATGTGTGCACCATAGTATTGCACAAGTAGTAACTCCCCAATAGTAAGTTCATGGAAAGACAAAGGCCAGATGAAGCATTTTTTGGCAAAGTTTAACCAACCTACTTTCTCCCCCTCAGGGGAGCATCAAACATATCCCACTCCTCAATAAACAGGTATATAGCAACAACTATTGAACTTAGGTAAAATAGCGTCATGGAAACTTCATGTACATTGTAGATCTATACCAATGAGTCTTAGAAAGATACTTTATTCACTGTCTCCAAATGTCTATTTGGAAATTTCTATTCTCGTGAACACCTTTTTTTTACAGGGGTGCACCCTAATTTCATCTATCCATTTTCCTATGAACCTCATATTTATTAAATTTCAAAAGTGTGGCACTTGCCTCTCTGTCATCTCCTGGCTATGCGCCTGAATAGGGTCCAGATAAATATTCAGTCACTATCAGTATCATTGGTCCTCGGTATGCTTGCTTGCATTTAACAAAACATTGACTTATATGATGACACCATTTACAGGACTAGTTACCCGGTTTAAAAAGAGATCTTACTTCATGGATAACCATGAACTATGTTTTTTTCAATCAGCATCTTGTGTCATCACATAACCATTTCTCAATGTCCAGGACATGCAAGAGCCATGTCATTCACAACTACCAGCTCAGAACATGAGGCAAAGTCTGACTGCCATTTCCATACTCACACCATGCAGAGCTATCAGTGTAACCCCACATCAACATGATTCCTTGCACCTATCCATCTGTGATCTTCATTTATTCAAACTCCGCCAGATAGTCCATCGCAGTTTGGAAACTGCACAGGGAATGACGCATTTGGATATTTTTCAATGATAACTTCATGTTACATTTTCTTAAAATGTGAATGATTTCAACCAACCTCAGCCATGTGGCACGGTCCTAAGTGATATGGGATTGGGAGGGCATTGTGGGAGTTGCTGAACTTTAGGGTAGACAGATTGTAGATGGTTTAGCTTGTGGCAAAGGGCACCAGATCGTACTTCATTTTAATTGTGCAAAGGTCATATTGTGGATCTCTTGGGGGTATCTCTCCAATTTAAAAGAGGTCACTGAAAGAAGGGGATAAAACAAGGGAAATGGAGAGAAGATTGGCTTGAGACTACAGTTATATGGTTGAAAACACGATTTCGAACCTCTTCTTCTTCTTCTTCTTCTTCTTCCTCCGCTTTTTTTCGGAGGAAGAAGAACCACTAAAATCCAAGAAAAGTTGATGCTGACCAAGTTTTCGTTTCTTCAGTGAAAAAAAAAAGGAATTTGGGTTCGAACAGTATCATATCAATACACTCTACCAAATAATTTATACAAAATCATTCATGCACTCCACCAAAAAAAGTTTTGTGGTTAACTATCACATCTGTACATAAATTTTCATACCAAGTTTTATTTATTCTTGAATTATCCAAAATGAAACGGTTTTGCATGTTACCAAACTCACTGTAATCATTATCATACATGAGTAATTTCAGTTGCTGTATGATGTCCCTCACTCCACTACACATCCTGAAAAATTAAACCCATAGTGAAGCGATGCAGTTGCACAGTGATCCCGAACTTTCTTTAAATAGTAGCCTATATTTCCTTCAAGAACATTTTATGTGTAGTCTAAATGTAGTACACTGGTCAAGAATGATGCCAGAATGTCTATCGCTTGACCCTGGAAGTCCAATGTATCACTCATGTAAATAAACGCAGAAGGTCATTTCCAATAATTTGATGTTTTTGAAAGCACATGTTCAACAAGTACTGAAGAAATAACTTTGACATTTCATTTCAAAGTCAAAAGAGCAAAGATAATTAAAAATGAGCAATATATGTCTTGCCAAATGAATTGTTTCCTACCTGTTATCGCGGCTATTGATATTGTGTTTTACTTTGACCCCTTTTAGGGTCCTACTGCCATTCTTTTCCCCTGCATGAATTTCTAGATAGGGAGCTTGATATTTGCACAGTGTGTTTATCCAGTCTTTGTGCACTCCTGTTTGTTCAATTACTTTAGAAGGGGGAACCTATTGCAAATGGAATGAAGGAGGTGTGTGAGGGTGGTAAAAGAAGAAAAATGGAGAGTTCAGGAAAAGTTTGCCCAAGACCTAGAGACCACTCAATTTCCCCACGATCCACAAGTTTGCATGTGAGGTGGGTCCCCTTCAGAACAATTTGGTAGCTCACGCTTGCTTAGGAACCTCATGCTTCAATACTACACAATGTGGTGAACTTTAATCAAAGTAGGTTAGGACTACATATCGACCAATATCTTCAAACCAATAATTTCATATGGAAGCGGCCCAAATATTAACATCCAGAATGTAAAGCCGGAAGTTGCCTTTTCTGTCTACAAATTCTGGGAGACTGGAGGAAAGTAATAATGAGGGAAAATGTCTGCAGAATACATCATGTTCTGAATCTTCTTTTGATCCGGGGAGCTTTTCATTTAATTATAACATCATGTTCAATAACACACCCACCTCCTTTATAAAGTCAAATTGAGAGAATCCATTGAGACCTGTTGATGAACATGCTGTAATAACATTTATGATTCTCATTAATTCATTTTGTACATCCTGCTTGGCACATTACGTACGCATCTGGAAAAGTCATTTTCTGCTGTTGATTGCATAAAACAAAGGCACACAAAGCTCAACATTGGCAGAGTGCACGTGAACCCGCAAACTTTTAACCTCAACATTTAGTTGGGCACCATAAATGTTACCAGCCTCCATGTTTTAAAAATATATAATAAAGTTCCTGTCTTTTGGCAATAAGAACAATTAGGTTTTTATTCAATGTAAATGAAATATTTTGAAATGTCAAATCAGAGTAATGTTAATGGTAGGAAATCTCTACTGTTATTTTAAAAGTGCCACTGTGTCATGATAAAAATTAATGAATATATTTCTATATAAATTTATAAATTTATAAATATATAAATGGATAATGAAATTCTGGATCAAATGTCTACTGTGTAACCTAAAGATAGAAGTTACAGTTATTCTGTGTTTAGAATACATAGTCCTAAATCCTAAACAACTAGGCTAATTAGATCAAGTAATGATGTTAAATAATTGGAGTCTTTGACCCATTTTACGTGCCTCGATTTCGCCCAGACTGTGAGGACGATGGTTCAATGGAAGTTCAAGCCACCCCTATTCCGTAAAAAAAAGCGCAAAAGAATCCCCCATTGAACAGAACTTTGAGCCATTCCACAAGCCATGCACAAGCAATAGAAATCTGACCCAATGCTATTGTAGGTTATGAAAAGAACCAACTCCGCCATTGAATCTTGTCTATTCTACCCCCATGAAAGTTTTCTATGGGTTGCATGTTTTCTTTTCACCCTGCCGAACTTCTCCTTTTCCGCAGGGTATTCTTGCTCTCTGAAAAGAGAGAGAAAGGTACCTGAATAGCTCTGTAAGGTGGACCCGTTCGGCTCCTGTTTCAAATGCGAGTTCAGATTGGCAGATTGGGTTGTCGTCCATCATGATTAGATGTATAAAAATTTTGTACTGAGGGCAGACACACAGTTTACATCATCTATTTAAGTGATACAGTTTAAAATATGGACCATTGAAATTATAAATTTGCAACAAATATTTTTCAAAGATATTCAATACCTCAACCCAAACAGATTTATCACCCTAGTATACAATATATCGAGCTGAAATCATTGATGTTGGTGTCCTCTATTTCAATGATTTCAAAACAAAATTTCTGTTCAGCAGGGATGGTCTTTCTACACAGGTTCCATAACTAATATGTTTTCCTATCCAAATCGCAAATCTTAAATACTAGGACTCCTTTGTTTTAATTGATTCTACATTCATCCAATGGCTTCAATGACCTAATACTGAGTTGAAGCTATGCAAAATTTTACAGTAAGTCACCCCATTGCAGGAGGGGTTAGAGAACAATCATACTTTCTAGTCATTACATAGTTAGGCTTCATACAACGCAACATAAAATATTAAAGACACCAAGCAATGGGCGATTAGCCTCCTAAACTGCATTGCTTGCTTGTATACACTATACCTATGTTATGTTTGATATGGTTTGAATAAACTATACTATACAATACCTTAGAATTAGCTCCCATGAGCTCCAAAATAGACCTTGCAAACTACATGTATATTTTGGGGGGTATTTTTCAGGAGGAATATGTAAAAAGAGGGACAGGTACCTAAAAAACCTTTTTAACACTGATACGATGACTCAAATGTAGTCATATTTTGATAACATGATATTACTCCATCCCTCCATCATTCAAAGATTTTTTTTAATGGATGTGATGTCCCATTTGCTCAAGTGAACACGCTTTTTTTTTGCAAGGAGAGCAGAACAGGTTGCAGCGTTCGAATTCTAAAGGTGAGGTGTTGATACGAAAGGCTGAGGTCATACCTCTCGCCTGACCTGCCGAGGGTCATTTTACCTCAAGAGAAACCAAGCACTGGCTATCAGAACTCAATTAGCAACTATTCAGAAGGGTGGAGGGATTGAATGGGCCAAGTTCAGGGTGGGGTGAAAGTGCAGGGGCAATGAGGGGAGAAAGAAGGGGGGAGGGAGGGGGGTGATGAGATGGTTCGAATTCTAAAGGTGAGGTGTTGATACGAAAGGCTGAGGTCATACCTCTCGCCTGACCTGCCGAGGGTCATTTTACCTCAAGAGAAACCAAGTACTGGCTATCAGAACTCAATTAGCAGCTATTCAGATGGGTGGAGGTTTTGAATGGGCCAAGTTCAGGGTGGGGTGAATGTTGAAAGTGCAAGGATGATGAGGGGAGAGATGAGGGGGGTGAGGTGATGAGGGGGATGAGGAGATGAGGGGGATGAGGAGATGAGGGTGGGAAGATGGCAGGAGAGACGCAGAATATATGAAATGGAGAAACCAAGCACTGGCTGTCAGAACTCAATTAGCAGCTATTCAGATGGGTGGAGGAATTGAAAGGGCCAAGTTCAGGGTGGGGTGAAAGTGCAGGGGCGATGAGGGGAGAGATGAGGGGGGAGGGGGTGAGGTGATGAGGGGGAGGAGGATGGGGAGATGAGGGGGGAAGATGGAAGGAGAGATGGAAAAACCAAGCACTGGCTATCAGAACTCAATTAGCGGCTATTCAGGAGGGTGGATGAATTGAATGGGCCAAGTTCAGGGTGGGGTGAAAGTGCACGGGTGATGAGGAGGGGAGAGATGAGGGGAGAGATGGGGGGGGGGAGAGGAGAGATGGGGGAGAGGAGAGATGGGGGAGAGGAGAGATGGGGGGAGAGGAGAGATAAGAGGGGGAGATGAGGAGGGGGGAATGAGGGTGAGAAGATGGAAGGGGGGACAAAAATATATGAGATAGAGAAGTGCGTTTAATATGGAGGAAGGATGAAAGTTAGTAGTACGAAAAGAGGTGAAATGAAGAACTACATTATATGAAGGAAGAGAAAAGAAAGAAAAGAAAGTGGAGACCTGCATATGAAAAGATGCAAAGAGCGAGATTGCCTAGCGAGAAGAGCATTTGCTCAGAATGAAAAAGTAGTAACGTCATTTCTATAAATTGTGAAAAACTTAAGCATGATAAAGTTATGAAAGGAAGAGAGGTGAATATAAGGTCATCATGATTTTGTTTTACATTGTATTTTGCCTCCATTTATGTATTTACAATATATTTTTTTAAAGAGGAGAAGATATTTGAAAAAAAGGTCAAGGCAAAGAATAGATATTTTGGAGTTCAAAACGCCAACTCATCACAATAGCACAAATGTATCAGTCTCTTTAGATTTCGGTCCTATTGATCAAAACATGTGCAACAATGGTTGGTTTTTAGGCTGTCTGGGTGAAATATTTTGTTCCTTATCTTTTTCTATGAATTCCTGCACACAAAAGTTTAAAAACAAATCTTTGTTCATAAGAGCACAAACATATTATATTGGTGAAAACAAAAAATAGTGAAAAGGGGTATTTTGACTAGATGGAGCTTTGTTCTAACTCATCCGAAGTTGTTTACAAAATAGCTTAAGCATCAAAGTGCCAAGTACATGTAGCAAACAACGCTAAAATTCAGCAAATGATCCCTGGTTGAATTTGTTTATGATTGGAGAAACAGCTCCATGTAATGGGCCCAGGTTCCATTATGAGAGGAGGGTTAAGGATGGAAGGGTTAACGATACCTGGATGTTGATCGCTATTGTGTGTCGAAGGCTGTGTTCATAATAAATAACTTTGGTGCTATAAGAAGAAACAAAAAGTAATCGCCATTAATTAACAATTTTTTAATGATCTATTAGCTGTCCAGCGTAGACTGTATTTGATTATAACAGAACATCTTCAAAAGATCTTTCAATTTTGTAAGCCAAAAACCTTGAGATGTAGGATTTGGGGAACAATGTAATGAGCTAATTTACAACTCATTATGCATATTTCAGCGAGAAATATATTTTTTTATGAGTGTTTCATTCAAATTTGATTTTTAACACCATTATTGTGGATGTTTTTGAGGCAATGAAGGCAAATTGCAGACTACTTTGGTGCCTTCATTTAAGTACCAGTCATGTTGTGAGAAAATTCATAAAATATGGTTCAAATGCTAATTTGCATTTGAGATCAGTGATGACCAAAAATCTAAATCAACTCTGCATTATTAATTGAATGTTTCAAATTTAGTTTTATTTTCAGCTGATAGCGTATTATGAACACAGCCTTGTACGGCCTTCCACGAGGAAAGGATGGTATGAGTATCGGCAAGGTGGAGCAAAAGGTGATGGCTACAGATGGTTTAGTGATGCTACTCCTGGCGAGGACGATCGTCGGCAAACTCGCTCGCGATCAGAGACACTGGGCTACCTTCATATCGCGCACAGGTCTCTCGTCTGCTGCCCTCATCAACAGCCACGGAGAGTCCCTTGTAATGCAGAAAACACCCGACTATTACCGAAATAACGAAAATATAGTTCCTGGAAGGGCTGTATGAGGAGAATCGGATAGATGAGTTGAGTACAACATATAATGTCCTTTGTTGGTGATGCAGTGGTAATACAAGGAGACATTTGTACAGGTCTTACAATGTATTCTCAATAAGACTATCAATCATTCCCACAGGACTATTCAGGAACAAATTTCAAGTCCAATTTACTGTTCATTTGATGTCTCACAAGAACATTAAGTATGCCAGAAATGATTTTCACATCAAATTAAACCATTTCATGGATTGTATGAGTAGTGTTTGTACGTAGTTTGTAAAGGTACATAGCACAAGATGGAATTCCTTACTTTACCTGTTATCACTATAAAACTCAGGATAATATGATCCCAATGAGTTTTTATGGTGACAATAAGGAGCTTATCTATTGTTCTGAGTTTTTATAGTGATAACAGGGAGCAAAGAATTCTAACATAGACTAATGTGATTCCAACATCGAATTAGGCATCTCAACTTTCCTCATTTAAGTGGGAATTTCAAGAGGTGATGGCATATCTGGGGGAGGAGATGGGGAGGAGATTGGAGTGGAGGTAGAAAGACATAATTCGCATCATATGGGACTAAGGGGGTGTTGCTCAAAGGTTGCAATTGATCGCAAGTTGCAGTTGATCGGAATACTCCAATCAAAATCATTGTTTCATGCGTGTCTTGTTAAATGCGCACACAGCGCGCGACTAAAAATGCGTGTTACAATTTCTAACGTTGCAGTTGATTTGCAGTTGATTCCGAGCAACACCCCCTAAATGTAGTAATTCAGAATCTTCCTAACTTGTGAGTGTATGATCAACAGGCCATGATCAGGCGATATCTCTGCCAATTTGTTCTCCATTCTCATGGCCATCGCTGCCAATGTCGCCATTTTGTGGTAAGGACAAAATAGTACAAAAGCAGAATTCATACGCTATTCAATCTTGGCAACAATTTCTGCATGATTGCGACATAAATCGTCTCGTCACAAATGACTGCAGATGCACAATACCTCCCACACAATAAGCCAGTTTTTTTCTAATAAAAATTTGGAACCTGATTGGAAACTCTTTGAAGCGTGGATTCTGAACAGTAAGTATACCAATGACCTGTATAGAACAACAATTTCCTGTGCAATTATGTAAAAAACACACAACTTCTGTCCACTAATCATGCTGATGATGACAATTTTCAATTAAATTAGAGGAAAAGCGGGAACTTATAATTTATTCTTAAAATGATGTGATGTGGTCTTTCGAATAGCTGCTATCTGTAACAAGAATCTGAAATTTGGAAACAAACAATGAAAAAAGAAATAACAACACCTCCACAAATATATTTATCTGGCAAAAATATTTTGTTCATCTTGTATTTCATATTCAGTTTTTCTGTTCAGCCTTTGGGATTTTTTTTTCAAACTGCAGTTTAAAAATATTCACATTTTTCCATGCAGAGGAGTCTTGAATATCATCATGCATTCCCAAAACATTTATGTACGCCTATACCTGATATCCAATAGTAAGGTAGTAATATAATTCCATTTTTGTATTTTCTTTAAATCTTTCTGTAAATCTTCCTGTAAAATTGTAAATCTGCCTCATGTTTCTAGGCCATGAGTAGTCTCATTCAAGGTACTTACATTTTGATATTAATTTATTACCAAAGGAAAGTGGAAATACTGTAGAACTGCTCATTATATTTCTATAATACTACCAAATAAAAGAAATGATAAATTGCAAGTATGTGGGAAATATGGCAAGAATATCAAGAGCTTTGAAGTTTCTGAATCAAAGACTACCAAAGACCAGTAGGGGTCCTTTGCAGTTGTATTTTCATTCACAATATCGCAACTGTGAAAGAGTGCTCAGATCTCCATGCCTCATCCTCTTACAACACTACCCTCATCCCTCCCTCCCGAAATTCTCCATCATCCGCAGTATCCTTCCTACCCGGTGAATAGTATGCGTTGAATAGCATACTATTCTTCTCGCATTGCTCGTATTCCTCTACTATTCCACGCTCCCTAAGGGGGTACAGTCCTAGCGTGGGAAATGCTGTCGAGCCTGTGTCAAGTGGATCGCAGAGATGAATTGCTACGCCATTCTCATCTGAAGCAACTCTTTACAAATGAAATAAGTTTTATTACTTCTCCAACAATGCCATTTTTCTCGGTGTGTCACTTTTTTGTCAAAAGGGATTAGAATCAGGTGTACGCAGCAGGGATAAACTGAAACAGATAATCCATATATGTATTAGATTAAAACTGAGATAATAAAATGTTTCAGTAATACATCAGTTCAAATGCTTTAGGGTTAATCCAACTATCCATTGAAATTAACTTGAAGATTCTATCAACAAAAATTTGATTATCATTTGACTATTAGTGCCACTAATGACTAATGCACGCAAATAGACAATGCCGACTAGCTCATAAAAACAGGTAAATAACTTCAGGTTTATGCTTTTCTTTGAAGTAAAATGAATGAATTAAGGCCTACACTACAGATTCATTTGAATACCCTCAAACAAATACCATAGATCAAGTAGAGGCATAACATTATTTTTATTGAGCTTAACATCTTTAGATTGGCTTTAGATTAGATCAATCAAGTATAGTGCAAGATAAGCGGAACAATTAGCTTTTTGCCTTTCGGAAACATCATAGACTCATCATGGGCATTAAAGCCTGACTCAAGTAAATCAAACACAGTTATCTACTCATGAACTTGATCTTAAAAAATTTCTAAATGTCAAGATTCAGATCTTCCCGCCAATTTATATTTGTTTACTTCCATGGTCCATGTCGCACCTAGTGCTTAAATACACTCCACTCAAAGAAAGGACTTTATGCCCTTATCCTTTTGTCTTGTCCCCATCAACAAGGGGGTGTTGCACAAAACCAAAACAATGACAAGACAATCGACATCTCCTTGAGCATACGCTAGACTATCACAGGTTTCAATGGGACTTCAGTAGAATGCTGCTTTGATGCAATGCCCCCTCCGTCAAATCATTGATCACTCCTAATTCCCCTATCCTCCCATCGAACAATACTAGAATCGATCCCTCACTCTGGTGATCAATACCAAGGATCGCGGAAAGTTTGAGGACAAAGGCCTCCATACGTCCTTCGCCTGATGCACATTACTGCAAGAGGGATGTATGAATGGGACATGTAAAGTGTGCATTTACATGCAAACTACACTAGGAGCACATGGTTTCATGACATGCATGTTTAATCAAATGAAACATTCAGCCAAGTGGCGATCATATGATAGAGAAGGGCATCCATACAAAGCTATAGGTCAACATATATTTACATGCGCATAAAATAGTCAAGTTCAGTCCAAGTCAGAATAATTTGCTTATCTGCTATCACTACAAAACTTATTACAATGGGATGATATAACAATTGTTCTGAGCTTTCATAGTGATAATAGGTACCAAAGAATTTTGACTTGCTACATGTATGTTTGCCAAGAAGATACTATAAAGAACAATCCTGTAATTAAACTACTGACTTAGTCATAATCATTTGAAGTAAAGAAGCTAAAGCTTTGGCCCACTTCATGTAATCACCTACTTTTATTGATTTCTTTGTGCCTTGAATGAACGCCTTGTAAGAATACATTGCATATTTGAATCTAGGGGAAGAAAAGGCACGTGCTCCGGGAACAAGGGCCGTTAAGGAGGGTACCTGTTTGGTACAGTTTAGGGGTAAATTGGCGGACCATGCTCTCTAGGTTTATGGTAGCATACAGGTGAATTAGTAACAATGCATATTGTTTAGGAGCAGGTGCAAAGGGGTGGCACTCTGTTGGCTTTCAGAACAATGTAATCTCAAAGCAGGTCTCTCTCTCTCTTATTTTTTTTTCTTTCCGGCAGGTCAGCTCACAAAAGATTGCCAGGTCACGATCAGAATCCTATCTCGATGATCCTCAGGTGTATTCAAACCTCAATCACAATGCACAACACTGGCTCAGCCATGAGGTGCTTATTCAAAACTTGAACAAACACTTCAACCGATTCAAAACCCAAAGAGCAATTTGGTATGATTTCGGCTCGCCAAGACTCCGAACACATATCATGTGACTTGGTAAAGGGACGGTTTGAGACGAGCGTAGAGCCCGGGGAAGCTGGTGCGTTCTTAGGAAAACAAAAACCAAAGTTTCAAGAGTAATTCAAATATCGGTGATTAGGGACTTTGGTCTGAAGTGTGACTTTGGAATGTCAAATATAAATATAATGTTATTGGCACATGGTTCTGCTTGCTTCCATCTAGACATATGCAAGTCTGCAATCATTTTTTAAACGAGTATTGAATTGATGTCCCAAAAGCCAAGCATTGTCAAGCTCCAGACAAGGAGTCTACATTGCATATATTTTCACCCACTCATAATCCAGAACAAGTGACATGCATGTCAAGATTTTTCACTGAAACAAACAAGTTGCACTAGCCCAGTTCAAGATTTCAAACATAGTATTGATGCAAAAGTTTGGGTTTCGCAGGAGGCTATACCAACCATATTCTAATGAAGCTGCAACTCCTGATACTTTTTAATGACATCCTACTGCTTAAATTTACGTTGCCAATCAACAATTTTCTGGACATAAAAAGCAAGTACTTTATTGTATTGACAACAACACAAATATAGAAATCTTCAAATGACAAACAGGTTTCAAAACATTGCAAAACCTTTGCAGGTTGCTCATTGAATAAAATGTTCGTGCTTGTACATTACGTGAGTCTTGAGATTTCATCCAATTAAAATACATTTTTAAATAAAAATGATTATACCTATATGTATGTGTATATTTTGTACTGATGTATTTCAGGCAATTCATTGTCGGATTTATGTCATGAAAATTAAAAGCAGGGATTAGAAGGATGCAGAAATATTCAATTTTGAGGCGAATCTAGAGTTCCGCACACCGTTGTGTTTGCTTGGAAAGGAAGTGAAGTCAATTTTCTTTTTTACTTGTGGGTAAAACATTTCAAATCAAAGGTATCTTCAGCTTCAGCAAATAAAATCACGGAACTATTTCAATAAGCAACATTAAATTGAAAGCGTTGCCGAGGACATCCCTGGATATTCACCCTTTTCAGAACAGGTGTATGCGAAAACTTCCCGCCTTTCCCGACAAGCAAAAAATACTTTTGTGAGCAGTAAACAAAAAAGAAGGCTACAAAGATGTTAACAAATGAATCATCAGTGCGGATAAGGAAAAGGCCAATGGATAGAGGATATTGTTTACTAACTAATAGAAATGGCAGTGAATGGATCGTCAAGTTCCCATCATTGAATATTATGTGATTGATTCACTTGCAAGAATGTGGTATCAATGTTAATGTACTAGGAATCAGGAAGTCTTTGCAGCTTAGAAATCGAGCTGAGAAATTGGAAAAGATATGATACTTTAAAAATATAGAAATTGTTCTTGTATTCACTGGAAATTGAAATTAAGACTAACCCAAAGGTTTGATATTTCAACTCAAACTTGTATGGCAGCCATTATCAGTGTTTGAATTTACATGTAATTGATGAAATTGAAAGGGAAACTTTGCAATAACCTTGTAAAGAAATGGTTGTAAGATTCATACTTCCTAAATGAGATATTTGGAGTGAAAGTAATTTCTGGATTTGTAAAGTGAGCATCACAAACATAACATAGTGAAATATTCATAATGACAAGTAATTTCTACATTTGTAAACTTAGTATCGTGAACATAACATAAGGAAATATTCATAATGACACGTAATTTCTACATTTGTAAACTTAGTATCGTGAGCATAACATAAGGAAATATTCATAATGACACGTAATTTCTATAAACTTAGCATCATGAACATAACATTGGGAAATATTCACAATAATTTAAATGTCTTCATTTGACATCCACCTCTGAAGCAAAACAAAGAAGACCCTAAAATAACAAATTCAGTTACACAAAGCGCAGCAATAACAGTGCAGGAGATTGGTAAGACCTTTCTCACATCTCCTCCCATGTGTTGCATCTACTATCGGTATAAATACCCTAAAATGACCACTTCTATGGTTTCGCCTCTATTCAGATATTCAAGTCGCCCTATGCAACACACTTGCAGAACGTGCAAGCCCCCTGGAGGGAACGAGGAGGGGGCTTAGGACTCATCCTTTATCTGGGGAAATCAGAATTTGTTGAGCTAATCCTCAATCTTTAGAATTTGTTCTCAATCAAGGGAGATGATACAACTGTACTTGGAACCATGGATTTATGGAACAGGGCTGATTCAAACTTGCAGTTTGACTGATCTAAATAGGACCCCCGTTCGTAATGACAGAATGAAACTGGAGAACGTACTTGTAGTGAGAGCTGTTTTATGAGTGTGTCAAATGTGCTACCAGTGATCACGCAATGCACGATCTGCGGTTGACAAGTGATCGACTATGGGTCTTGACACATTGAACTCCAGTTCAACAAGTAGCCATTAAAACTTCTGCTTCTGAATTTGGGTTTCGAATGTGACTATCTCTAAACATGGATGGTCTAAACCTCCTTCACACAAGTTTTTTTATTATCATTACTATTATTTATTTGGCATGGGTTCCCCTTACTCCTGAATTTAGATCTTGTTGACCTTGTGAGAAATGGGTCTAAAACCATTGAACATCTCCCAATACAGATTTGATAGCATATTACAACTCCTTAATCTTTGGATATTGCAATATAAACACACGTTTCAAGCAGGGCTGCTTCAACTAATTGATCTAGATTTAATTTTCATTGTGAATAGGAACTAGACCCATTGAACACCAGCTTAATATATGGGTAGCAAGAAATCATTAATCTTGATTAATCTACGCACCATGAGATGTAATGTGAATAGGGCTTCAACACTTCAGACCTGCTAACTGGATACAGAATTCGCCCGGTGAATCAAACTGTAGTGTAAATGGGGTACCCATTCCTATTTGAAGGGCTTTTATAAAATCCCTTTTTCTTCTTCTTGTGGCCATAGCAAAACAACCACCATACCATCTGGCATATACTGACTGAATATCTGTACAGCATAGGAAATAGGAACATTTCTCTGGTAGCAATATAGGCCTTTGCCAATTTAAAGGTAACTGGAGTACTTTTACTTTCAGGGCCAAGAAGATGTTTTGTAGGCCTGTAAAATTACACTGGGTACTATGTATATATCGATCTGGACCTAAACATGTATGTATCACTTAGCATTTAAAAACCCATCTCTTTGTTCTGTTTCAAGTTGCAATTATCACGACGATATTGCAATCACAACCATTATCGTAAGGTCTTCACACTACACAAGAATAATGTCCAAAATGAAGCAATTAGATATACCTGGAACTAGCACCAATAAAATATGAGATAATATGATACCATCCAAAACTAACAACCACACTTGCCTCACAATGCAATATATCGAGGGACTTTTTGTCTCCAAAACTGTATTTATCAATGGATATGATAACATGCTGATATTGTGACAAACCTTTTTTTGAATTCTACATAAACTAATCAAACTCAACTTGTAACTTTGAAAATGCCGTTGTAACATGTGACAATTAAGTTTCAATAATCTTATCCTTATATTAAGGCGATTTATCTAAAAAAAAAACCAATTTGATATAAAAATAGATCATTATACAGCTAAATTGTGAGGTGTATAGGCTTCCATGTGCCAAAGATTAAAGATCAATTGATTGATTGATCGATTGAATTGATTGATTGATTGAATTGATTACCGTACTAAAACATTTACAATTTAAAAATATGGCAGATTGCCCACATTCATATTAACTTATTGTGGACATCCTTTAATTCATATTGCGTGCTTCTTGTGACGCTAAACCGGGAGAAAATAGTGTCAAGCCCCTCACAAACCAGGATGTACATCTGGTGTTCTTCCTTCCCTTCTCTCTGGTAAGAAGAAATGTAAAGAGCGTTCTTGATGCAATCAAGACTTGCAAAAGGTTTGTAAACGACAAGAATATGCTAAATACTGAGTTGGTATGGTATGGTATTTATTTTCCGATTGCTCTAACCTGTTGTTGTGGAGTATGAGGAAACCACATTAGTGTCAAAATTTGTGCAATGTAATTTATCAGCATTCATGAAAATGACAATAGAATCAGCTTTGTGGTAATTTCATGCATTGGCCCTACGATGCTTGCATTCTTTGTTTCATTCATTTGGTCTGATCTCTATATTAATTGATCTAAATATAGGGCTAATGATATTCTGTGTTATCTTAGAATAACACATCTGTCTTTATTTGGGATAATCAATCAAATGTGATTTTCTGTTGTCCAATTGAATATGAAACCCCTGATTAGATCTACCCAAATTACATGTACAGTAATAAATTGCGTCTTCTAATTACTGACAGATCCACTCATTTCTATCCATAAAAAGACATCATACCTAAAGCTATTTATCAGCATATCATTTTCTACATCCCATTTTTTTCACATCATCTGATTACCTCCAATTTCGCTCAAAATTTCATCATTGAAACACAAATTTGAACAAACGTACTGAAGCCCAAATTGCCTGGTCGGTATAGGCAACATTGCATCCCCACTGCTCCACGCCCGGTCTAATTGGTGACCAACGTCCTCCACCGTGCCCGCTCCACCAAGCCACCATATTCACAATGGCATCTCTCACCCCAAAATACCACAAACTTTCTTTCTCTCCCCATTCTCGGAAAAAAATATGTTAGGGGATCCTTGCCTCAGTGGCCGCATCTCTGACAAATATATCCCTCTTGATAAGGACGTATGCATGTACCGATCGACGCAGCAACTAAAACAAAACAATGTGAATCGTTCGCGATGTTAGCCATGGCATAAGCTTTAGCTGCCTGAAAATGACATGTGTTGCTTTTGAGCGAAACTATTGATTACTTGACAGCTTCTCTCCAACCGTAGCTATCTTTTCCCTCTTTTTTGATGATTCTCGTAGCTATCTTTTCCCTCTTTTTTGATGATTCTCGCTCATCTCATATTCCTATCCAGTGTGTGCAAGGTTTCTATCTTGTCAGTATTTCGATATTGATTTAGCTCGGGACACCACCCTATAGTTGGGTTCAAGTACAGGGTGGATTAGATGAAGGTCGTACGGTGTGGTCTGTCATGTTGATTGTTGACATGGTTGATTGTTAACGTTACACTAAAAATAAAACATGGAGTCTACGTCTGGTACTGGTAATGGTAATTATCAGAAAATGAATGCTCACATAATCGCACAAAACTTGTAAAGAATTATTAAAACCATAAATTAATAACATGTTACTGCAAGAAAACTTGTAATGGCAGAGTAACGAGTGAATAAACATTGAAAATTAGCTTATGTTGGGACATTTGGTTTCACACTAGTCCCACATGTTTCGTTTTGTGTTGAATAGAATGGATAAACCTGTGGTGACTGAAATTATTATGCTTGCAGTTTCGCACTACCTGATTACATTTCCCTTGCCTTTGTTTTCTCAATTATAACCCTCCATTTTTGAAATTAAAGTTCTTTGCAAATACCGTTATTATTTTTAAATGTAATTTGTAGAGCTTCTAAAATTGCTTATTATACTGTAGATCTTCTTTTGGTTTTGTCAAAATGGGCAAATGATTTACATGTGTATAAGAAGGATTGCGTAGGTACCTGTATAAACTTATCGCTCTATTGCAACCTGCTACTATCTTACAGAAAGGAAGTTTCACTTGTCCTTATGTCATCTTAGTTCCCGAGTGTGACAAATGTATTACAAGTAGGTTTGCTAAAATGGGAACATGATTAATATCTGGACATCCAAACTTCTGTATCTCAATCAAAATAAGTTTGTATATATCAGCTTCCATGGAAGTAGATTATAAGGGGAAGTAAATATCTCTAAAAAGCAGTCATATCTGATGATTGCCAAGGATACTGGTGCTAAACAAATGATCTTCTTAGTGGTTCCTGAATATGTTGGACTACACCTATAATTTCATGACACTTCCCAAACTTTCACAATATTTGATCTATTTTGTTTTGTCTTTGTGTTTCTGTGAGTTTAGTGGAATCCGGAATTGCTTTTACCCTATAAAGGATTTAGCTCACGTAACAAAATATATGTAGCTAAATATCCTGGGCCTCGATAATGAAGTCATTGTTTGCCCTTTCTTGAAGGGGTCTATCATTATCACAAATCCTAATACAAAACGATATTTATTTTGAACAGGAAATATGATGAGCCAGATATAAATTTTAAGATATATCTACAAATTCCGGTCATTCACTTTTATGAACCTGATTGCACATAAAGATCTATTCTTTGTTAATAAGATTCCAACCAGGCACCACATGCCTAGAGATCTAATATTAGTCAAACCTCAAAACACCCCAATATCCCAGTTTCATATGGTAGATGTTTTGGTGTTTTCGAGGCATCCATCCCCCCTTTCTAGCCTAGCTCGCTCTGTGAGTAACGCCACCACCTACGTGTAAACCATTCCATATTTGGTCACAGAGTGAGCGTGGATGGAGCGGTCTCAAACTTAGGCTAAATTTCATCCTCCTTGCTCACTCTCTCTGTCTCTCTCTCTCTCCTTCTCCCTCTCTCACCTACTTTTTCTCGCTTTTTCCCCATACCTCGCTCTCCTGCCAACTCTCGCTCGCAGCATCATCCAAGATTTTTCTCCTCTCTCTTCGAAGACATCTGAGCATTTTTTTTTCTTTGGGCTCTATGACCATTTGTTCTTAAATGTGAAACATATGTGTCTGGCATTTGTCTACATGTTGATGCCAATTTGACGCAACTGTTGCACTTTCTTTTCTCCTTTGCTTTGGCATTGACCTCCTGATTAGGTTAAGGTACCAAACAAATTCTAATGTAAACATTCTTTTGAAAACAAATAGGAAATTGCAGAGGATAAAAAATTGAATCTTTTATTTTTTTAGGTATCTCTAACTGATTAATTTTTTTTCTGATTATTACTTGTTTAAATAGGCCTATATTCTAACATTTAAGTGTTGTTCATTATCTCACATAGAAGAGGGACAAGAAATATAATTCAAATAGGTTTGTGCTTGCACCATTTTTGTGAGCAATAGTCCGAAGCAACCACAAACCTACATGTATTCAAATGTTTATTACACCATGCAAATTCTAGTCTTCTTCAATAAAAATATTAAAATTCATATTAATATGTAATCAATTGAAATCATAAAAGTTCTCCTGAAAAAGACTACAATTTGACTGACTCATGGATGTGAGCAAGGGCCATGCAAGGGCACGGCCTGGGCTGGTGGTAGCGCAGTAATTGGGCGTCTTTAGCACAGCTAACGCTCCGGGGCGCTGGAGTCCAATGGCAACTGGAGGCTTAATTAGGACAGCCTTGGCTTGGGGAAAACTTGATTACAAATCCACAAGTGTAAATTCGGTGGCAATTGTTGGCATGTTATCGCCGACGCAAATTGATGAAAATATGAGGGATATTTTTTGAAGATTATTTAATGAATGGGAGTGTAGTAAAATGGCATTGCACTTATTAACATTGAATGCAATCGATGGGTATATGTTCAGCATTTACATAGCCTATTAATACTGTATCATTGCATGTCTTTGAAGCATACGTATAGACTTTTTCCCCTTTTCTTGAATTTTGATTAATTTTTCCCAACTTGATTCAGCTTTACAAATCTAGGAGGAAGAGAAGCCTCAAGATAAATTTTCAATCTGTACTAATTTGAAATCAATTCAAATAAATCTACTTAAAAAAATATCCAGAGTTGAAATATATTCAGAATAATCAGGCAATCAAATTCAAATATTTTCACTTTGAGAATGCATGAAAGCATCGTCAGCCATCAAATAAAAACAGTCATACATTCTAAATTCAATACAACATTGTCATTTCAAAACAAGAAAAAAGGGAAACATTCTTTGGTGTCGGTACATCAAAGCAGCAAAGGACTGGATTCAAATAAACGCAAAAGAGTTTTGTAGCCCATTTCCCCTACATCCCAGGTACATGTACAATTTATTCCTTTGAAGCAGAAGTAAGAGTTGCATACTTGAACTTGACTACAATCTGAATCGGGCTCACAAATGCGCCAGGTTCCTCGGCTTGAACGGGCCGTAAAGAAAGGGAACCAAATATCATATTAAACACAAACAAAGGCCAGCAAATAATGGTTGTCACACTGAATAAGTAAATTTATTTCCCAACGCTATTGGGCCTCTTCAGGCAGAACCCAAGTCTTTTCTTGTTGGGAGATGGGGTGTGAAGGGTTCGTCAGAACCGCTCGTTTTCCCACACTCGCGACTGGTGGGGATAATGGGGCTCGCAGCGCAGACACATGAAAACCTACAATCGGGGGATGAAAAAACAGGATTGGCGAGGTATTTGAGCTAAATAAGTCATTGCTTATCTGATGGCTGAAGTTCAAATGCTTTGCTACATGTAGCTAATGTATTTTAGTTGATTTTCAGACTTGTAGATCCAGTTTTGTCCAGGAAGCATAGATATCGCATCAGGAAAATGTAATGACGCTTATCTCCTTCAATTTGATTTATCTGTGAAGATCTAATATGGGAACTGAACATCATACATATTGATTATTACAATATCAATAGCACAAAACTTTTATCTGCATAAACATACCAATAATTTATTTATTGCCAGTAATGGCAACAGTCGCTAGGATAGATGAATAGCTTTTTAGCAATTAGTATCAATCATCAAAATAAAGTGGTACAATACATATTCTAAATCAGTAATTTGAAGTGATTGTGATTCACCAAATTGCATGATTATCAGCAATGGGAATCTAGACCTTCCTCTAAATTCTATAGAAATGAAGACAGCAAAATATATTCTGTCATTATCATTCAAGCATGATTTACAGGAAAACAAAATAATTTATGTCTACAAGTGTTCTGTTCTACATTTTGTGGGTCTTATGTATAATCGTTTTCCAGTCATTACTAAAACCAAGTTGCATCGAGTCTTGAAGCCTGATGTTTCAAACAAGCAGGCGACAGCAGCGAATTCATTTCAAAATTAGAGTACCCCACATTTCAGTCAATTGTCAGTCCTAAAGCCAAAACAATATCTGCCTCCATCTAAAGTTCTAAATCTATCATCTTAGCCTACTCTAAAACATTGCTATACCCGGATCTTATTCCATCTGCGGCTCACGCCCTTGCCCCCATGTGACTGGGTGCAAGGAACCGACCTGCTTCAGGATGGCTTCAGTCATGGAGAGGGGGTAGCTACGTACCCGCTTCCCGCCAAAATCCCCACCCCACTCGTGGCCACGCGGAGTGTTTATGCAGGGACGCTGCATCGGTGGGCGATTTGAACCCTGATGACAGACCTGCAACCTACAGGTCCTACTGCCGAAAGGATCTTTAAATAGCCTCGTTTTCACCTCCCGAATCACCTTAGAGGGGTAGTGAGTGATGTCGCATGCTGATTGTTTCGACACACCTTCCCCGCAAATTGCTTTGTTCTTGCCAACTTGTTGCTACTCTCGAGGTGTTTGACTGATGACATATCCTCTGATTCAAACTCATTATCAAATTTTCTGTAATATTTGTAATAATTTTACAAGTGCACAATAAGTCTAAGGGGGTGTTGTTCAAAATGAACTGCAAATCAACTGCAACTTTGCAGATTGTAACACACATTTTCATTTGCGTGCAGTATGTGCATTTAACAAGACACGTGTGAAACAATGATTTTGATTGGCATGTTCCGATTAACTGCAACTTGCGATCAACTGCAACTTTTGAGTAACACCCCCTACACTTGTAAGTCTACAAGATACAAAATTATGCTTAGTCAATTCTTGCAGAGGCATTCTAATAAAAAAAGCCAGCTTATAATCTAGTGTCATGTACATGCATCTGAATATTAACTGCAGTAATTGGTTGGACCATGAGGTTTTACTCAGAAATAAACTTCAGAAGCCTTCCTAGGATAAACGATAGCAGAAGAAACCGCATGCCACTCTCGTTAGGGCCCTACAAAATCCGATAAAAAGCGAGGTCTTACACAACATAAGAATTTTGAAAAGTTTTCCCACAGCCTATTGAGGCGCTGACAGAATGGTAGCATTTGTAAATTTAAATCAAAAGTACTATTCCTGATGCCTTCTGATAAGCTAGGTGAATTTGATTACTGCAACGAAATGTGGAGCATTGCTTCTCTCAAATTTTTCAACTACCCCTTACAAAAATACCCCCGTAATACAGACTCTTTCTACTTTAAAGATATGTTTCAACATCTTTGTCAGAGTTGAGAACACATATTGAAATGCTAAGTGATTTAAAAAGAAATAAAAAGGAAGTCACATCTCTGAATGTGCTTAAAGAGCAACCATACTTCGAAAAATGTGTCAGATGATATTATTTGAAAGAGAAATTTCTCAGTATCCTTGTGCTGAGCAAATACATATAACTATAAATAAATCTATAAATAACTATCTTAGAATTGCACATAAATTATGGTGAAACAAATGCCACAAAACACATTACAGTTCATAGAATATAAATCTTTACAGCATATTACTCCTAATAATTTAATAAGGATGTCAATTTTCCTTAAAATCAATGTTTCTGCTAACACTAACAGGAAGATAGGAAGATGGCTTCCTTGGGAAATGAAGAGGATATTTTCAAATAACACAGGTATTAATTCCATCTAGGAATTATGAGAACTTTGCTATGTGCACAGTAAGGAGATAGGAATGATATCTATGTCTGATTTGCTTCTGGGTTCATTTGCAAGCAAATGCTTCTCATTTTGCCATTGTCAGAATGACAAAAATATTTATACTTGGTTTCAGAACAGTTTAATAAATTCACGTCAGTGATACCGGTGAGATCATGAAGACCTTCTTCAAAATAATATTATATTTCATTGTTACAACACAGGATTTTCAAGTAAGTATGTCATGTTTGGGACACAGAGGCAGGTTCAAAACAGAATTTAGTAATTTGGCAATTGATGGATTTAAAATGTTTCGAATACAGAAAAGCTTTCAACAAGCAACAGTTTAATATAGCATAACTGGAATAAAGAAAGACGATTCTAACATTATGTATTCCCACAAGATAAAAATATAGTAACCATCGATTTTGCCAATTTCAATAAACATGCTGAATTGGGTACAACCCCTACAATAGAGAATAACCAATGTATTGTTGAAATACTGAATGACTTGTAAATTATCAAAATATCTTTCAAATCAAGTTTTGCGATAATATTTGCGAACAGAAGCATCATATGATCATCCTCAGTGTTCAAATATTTTTATTTGGAGGGAGAATCTGTTATTTCTCAAAACAATTTGGTGTAGATTACCAAAGTTTTCCAAAACAATTACACACAACTCATCTTTCACTCCCTACTAAGCCTACATGTACATGTAATCAATCTATATTTTTGTAGGTGAATTGCAAATAAAGATGGTGTGATACGTAATTGAAACATTAAGCGTTGTTAAACATTGTTATGGAGGAGAGCTTATAATTTAAAAAAACTATTTTCAGACTTAAACTGCTGTTAGAAATTTGACAAAGTGCCTGGGATTGAACTGAATTTTAGCAGAGCAATTTCAATCAATACATTGCCTACAAGAACTGAATAGGGTACCCCTGTGCGAATGGTGCAACCTGATCAGAATTTTAGAATAAAAGTAACATTCAACAGGTTAAAATGAAAAGGAAAGCAAATTGATTTTACCTTTATCAGTGCTAGGCAAGCTAGCGAATTAACAAATTTATATATCAACTACATTTCAAGCACCAGAAAATAATAGATAAAAGTAAAAAATTCTGAATTCTAAATTGATATTTTCTTTGATCGGTGTAGGACATCAAAGCGAGAGAATGAACCGGTCATCTAAAGGTCAACCATCTTCCACCCCCAAAACACAAAAAGGTTCAAATTATGAGCTTAAAATTTACTTCGGATTCATGTATGTCATCATAAACATCACTAATGGATTAACCACATTTTGAGGCCCCCCCCAAAAAAAATAAAAAGACAAATGAGTGAAGAAATCTCTTGATTCATAATTTGATTCTGATTGTTGTATTAAAGACAAATTGCAATAGACAGATCATATACAGATCAACCATACAAACATGTATTCCGTTGTCCTAAAGGACAAAAATGAAAGTAAAAAATTTCAACTTTTGGCAGGAAAGGAGTGGAAGGTGTCAGCGACGCTCTTAGGATGCAGGCACTTTAATTAGCTATTACAACAGACATGTGGATTGATTAAACTAACAAATAGTTCAAACCCATTGCATGTAAAGGAACAGGAAAGGCATCGAAAAACAGGTACCTGTAATGGATCAATCAATCATGTACATGTAGAAACAATAGAGGAACAAGTCACATGGATTGGGTTCGAGACTTGCTATCAAATGAAATGGAATTGCCACTTGAAATACTGTATTTATAAGTCAATATTTTCTTGTGCAGTCATTTTCACTTTTCGAGTCCAGTTCGATATTTTAAGCATGTTTTTAGCTTGTTTAGCTATTTTTGCCTTTTTGACAGTGTTTGTATGCACAGTATGAATGTGCATTTCCACATACAGTACTGAGCGTAAATTTTCACGAGGCCAAGAGGCAAGACCACGAAATGCGCATCAAGAGGATGATCTTTATCACATTTGCATGTCTGTTGCATCCATATTTTATATGACTATGCTACAAGTGATTAAAGGTACTGTCAACTGGCATGACCTTATGACCTTTAAGGCCGACAAAAAAAAAATTGTTTGGATGCTCTTAACCGACCTACCCTTTAAAAATGGTCAAATTTGAACCTCTATCAAAGCATCTCTAATCTAATGGTCAACTCAAACCTTTTTATCGAATATCAAGCACAGGTGTACTACGGGAAATCTGGTTGTGAAAATGAGCACCATGATCTAATCATCAAAATTCAGAAGCTTCCCAAATACATGTAACAGAGACAGATAAAGGGAATCCATTAGGTGAAAATAAACTACCTGGCTTTGGGACTGTGCTATGATAGAATTCTCTAATTGCTAAAATAGATTGTAATCAATGCACAATCTGGAATACGAGTGTTTTCTATGCACTTTGCTCAGTTGATTTTTAGTCTGTGCATGATAATGACAGGAAATTCTCTGAGAGGAAGAGATAGACACTTCCGGAATATTTTTCGTTTTGCCCTTTTCCTCCTCTGGCTCCCTCTATTGGCAACGCATATTACGTCTCTCTTCCCGTCTCTCTCTCTGTCCTTCTACACGTATCGTTATCACCATACTTCATGAATGTTCTTCCATTGCAGTTGAATACTAATTTATTTCTTCTCTCCTAGTTGGATATCTGCTTATATTTTGATGACTCTATCTTTGTCCCCCTCTCTTGCCATTTAATCATTTACATGAAGGCCTATTAATTTTTAATACACTACATGTACCAGTACTGCCTTTCTGTCAACAAAATGCAGGTAAATAGTGGCAGACATTTATGATCTACTGTAAATTGCAAAATGACCTCAGAAGTGCACATGACCAGAACCTCGAAACCATTCGCCGGTTCCTAGAGAGAAACAGGAAAATGTGATATATGTACCAGTATCTATGAAATATCCTGGAATCGTCACCACTAAAATGTTTGCATTGCCTCATAAGTGCCTTTTTGTACTAATATACTGTAGAGTGTTCAAAGTAACGAGAGACGAACACAATATAAATGCGTACATGTACAACATCCTCAGTAGAGCAGACAGGTGAAGTCCCATATATAATAATTGAAGTCACAAAAATCTGAACAAGCAGAAGTTTAAGTTTTTCCATATTTTCAAGCAATGAAAACTCTGTTCAGGTGCAATTCTGTTTCTTCAAATGCAATTCTCTTTCCTCAGAGGTATGCAATGTTTATTTTATCAGGCAAACTCCCATGACAGCTCACAACCAGTGGGTTTCAAATTCTGATTGATCGGTCGCTCTCAAACACAAGACTGAAGAATCGTACGGTTGCCATCTTTCAGCCTCGCCCAAAACTTCAGCGACCAAAGGGGGCTTTTTTTACCAGTTTAACATGAATTTATTTCCATCAATCTAACCATCTTGACCGAGGTGCGAACACAAATGTACCAATGATAGTCAGACGATCCAAAATCTAAGTAGGAGAATTTAAAATAAGTTTATATTCACTCCTACATTGAGCAGCTTTGAACTCAAGAACATATGAATAAATGAAGTTTTTTGATAATTGCACACTACATTATACTACTGTACATATACATGTAGTTAGCCAAATCTATTCAGGACTACATACATTTAAATTTCCACGGCCCTGTTCCACGAAACTTACAATTGATAAGTAATTACGTAATTGATAGCAAGTTGAAAAAAATAATGATGATATTTAGCCTGTTGGATAATGTTGCCATGACAATTAAATTTGAAGAGAAAGTAACCATACATGGTACATTTTCTCCATAATGTTCTTAAAGCTACAAGAAAAGTGACTCTCATCATCACTTCTTTGACAAAGAAAGTGTTCCACAGTTGAGTTGATTGACAGCTTGTATTATTTCCTACCCAAAACAGATATCCTCAGTATTAAAAAAGAAATAATGAGTGACAACAGTGGGACACAATAGTTGACGGTCAATTGTTGGAAGACAGACAGGGAAATCTACTGTCAAGAAACAGAGCTGAAACAGGGTGAATGGAAAATGAGAGAGGAAGGGATTAAAAGGACAACAAAGTGACTCATAAAATACTTTATGGGAAGGAATAACCTTCATGGAAGTTTCAAGGGTTTGCCGTTCGGAATGAAGTTTGTAGAACAAGAATATCCAGTCTGAAGAAGGTCCCTACAACTGGGTAACTTAGATATTTTTATGCACCAGATTCCAGCAATCTTTTAGCTATAATTTTTGCACACCTCATGAAAAGGACAAGTTAACTTTACCAAAAATAAATGATTGGGGCTTGTCTACTTGAAAGCTATTAATCAACGCATCAATTTCAAAAAGTTAGATGAACTTCACACCCAGTTTCTGAGCTCCTATTTCCAGCATACTATTTTTTCACTATTTTGACATGTTTGATTAAAGAAACAAAATGAATTCCCATATCTAAAAAAACTTCTTCAGCAGGATTTATACAGTACATTCTTGTCTACAGTCACGACAAACGCAACACTTTTTGCCGTAAAACCTGAAATACAGGTATCACATTTTGACCTGCAGAGCCTGTAAAACCGACAACCGATGTTGATAAAACAGTATCAGGTACAAAAAATTATGTTGCCAACTTAATCAAACATTCTATCATGTACCATAGGGGGAGCATCAAGGAATGTTGTCTCAGATTGTAATGGTTCATTGTCATGGAATGTCCACACAGGTGGAATTGTTTCACTTTTCTTTTTTCTTTTATTTGACAATATTCTCTATCAGGATGGATAAGAAATAAGACCAGCAGCTGAGGTACACTGAAGACAATGCAAAATGTACGTGGAAGGTCACTTCAACTAAATAACAATGACTATTTTATTAATTTTATGGATGAAATGAAAAATACAATAAGTCGTCAAATTATTTTTCTATTTGTTTTTATTACTTCTTGTAAAAGAATAGTCAAATAAACATTGGTTTCACATAATCTTTGCGAAAGCAGGTAATGCATTTTAGAAGTGACTCCATATATGTGAAGTCATAATACATGTTAATGCAGTTTGCATAGTTCGATTATTTTTCATTTTGGTTTAATTTTTTTGGAACACCACAATTTTGTTAAAAAATGAATAAAGTAGAAGTACTACGAGAGTGCATGCAATTTTTCGTTGTTTTCTTCCTTTTCATATTATGACAACTATCCTTTATGTAATAGTACATTTCCATGCTATATTGTACAAATAAGTTGCCGATGATTAGTAAAGGGCGAGATGACAAAGATATGTGAAATGAAAAAAAGAAGAGATTACTTACTGGCATGTCACCTCTCCATTTGGCGTGTGTGGAGGTATACAGATTCCGCCATTGCATGGGTTAGGGTTACACGAACTCGTACCTGTAGTCACAAAAATGGAAATTGACAAATTTATTGTTTTATTTCTTTTAACTTTCAAATGGATTGTCTCACTTTACTCAAAGTTTTTAACACTTTATCCAAAGTTCTTGAACGTTTCAACTTGTTTGTATGCATTCGCGGTAACATGCTCTTTTTTAATCCAATTCATGCCACTGATCATCTGTTGGCACCATTGAATGCTGTGGACAAGAGAAGATAAAATCGCCTGTTTTCATGATGAGCCCCCTCTGCTACACTGTACATGCACATGTAAGTACAGTCAACCTTGCCCAAGTCAAATCTGTTGAAACCATAGAAAAGAAACCATGAACAAATTTGAAAGTTCTATAATTTGGGGTACAAACAATAGAAGATAACACTTAGAGGAGACTTAAAAGACCTGAGCAAGGTTGACTGTTTTTCATTGAAAAGTTAGAAAATGCAGTTTTCAATCAATACATGAAAACACATGATACACATTGTTTTGGAGGTTCAATTTTCAGTCTTTTTTAATTGAAATTACAAAATAAGGTTTTCTAAAGAAAACTTGTCATGTACATTTAGGCCCACTAACAGTTGCTGTACATCTACCCACAGGCACATGTACATGCATACATGATTTCAAATTTACAAAAATACAGTACTAAAACAGCTGGAAAAAAAGTTTGTGCTTGAAGGGATCCCTGGTTTGTGCAGGCACAGTTTTGCTCCGCCACACCCTGCCGTGATATGCCCCTTAAAATAACCACCGAGACCTCAGTGCCTCCCCACACAGTGGGGAATGGTGTACAGAAAGAAGGCACTCCAGGTCACAAAAAGGAAAAAATAATTTTTCGTTGAATAGTGACTGAACCCATTCAAAGACGTTTGTGGGATTTCAAAATGGAAAGTTATACTTGTTCATCATGAAGACAATTACAGCATCTACATGTAACTTAGAAAAATCAACTTTATGAGGATGCAAACCATTTTGTTATTCCTAAAAAAAATTCAGCATTAGAACTGCTTACAGAATATACGTTTGAATCAGTGTGCACTTTGATACTTCGCATTGAACAACATGTATTGTAAAATATGAAATGTTTTAAGCATATAAAGGCTTAAAAATCTGCAACATGTCATTTGATTTTTTGCAAAAAAAAAAATCAAAATTCTTCTTCCAAATCCAAGAAAATGTTGGTCTACATGCAGTAGTATACTATAGGAACAGCTGAACAACTCTTCCTGCTAACATGATATCCAAAGAGTGGGACTACACAAATAATCTCATCTCCAAAGAAACTGAAATAATAGAGGGAAACCATTCATCTTTCTTCATCTTGGTGAGAAAACTATGGTAGAATAAAGAATTTGCCAGCCAAAAAGCACTTCAAAACCAAACATAACTACATGTATGCTGTGAAGATATGGTGTAGTATTAAAATTTGGAACAAAGACAAAAATCTTGGGATATATTTGAGTTATTTCCTTCCGTGGGAGTTTTCCGCTTTTAACAGGATGTTCGTGAAGGAAACAACAAACATGCACACTCAAAACTGAGGGTTATTCGGTGAGAATCAAAATTCCTGTATTAGTTTAATCAAGAAAAATTAATATTGTATGAATATTGTATGAAAATCATTCATTTCCTCGCTGTTTCTTCTTCAAGAAACATAACCATCTATAATTACAGAAAATAATTCATTTCCTGGCTGTTTCTTCAAAAATAAAGAGAGATTTATTTCCTAAAAAGTTAACGTGACATCTATACATACTATACATAAAGTATTTGCTCATAAAGATCATTATATCATTTGCAAACTAAAAATGAACTTGTGAAAATTAAAAACTGGATGAACAAGGGGTAAAAGGTGTTAAAAATCTGCCAAGTATTTGGGAATCATCAGATACCAAACACTTCTTTTTCACCAATACTTTTATATTTTCCTCTGGTTCAATTCTACCTTTCTTGCATCGATCCAAAGAAAAACAGTTTTAAGGTCAAGTTAACAATTAGTCGTATCCCACCTTGCTCTTTCTAGTCTAAACACAACCACAATGCACCACTCTGCATGACGACGTCAGGCTGGCGGGAGGCGCAGGTCACAAACTCAAATGCACATTTGGTGAAACTTTCTAGACTCTTTAAAATGAGTTTATAAGTGATATTCTTTACTGCTTATACATTTTGTATACATGTACATGTACATGCAAACAACAATCTGTATTTCAATTAAATCACCTCTACATGTACATGTAATTAATAAAAAAAAATGTGTTGATGTTGCTATTTTATGAGAGGGTTTAAACAAAAAGACTGGTTTCATTTTTCCATCTTAGAACAAAAAACTATACTTTTGAAAGCCTGTAGAGCTCATCCTAAATCAAAAGATTGATATATGTGCATGCATGTTTTGCGTCCGTATGTTGGCCTAACAGTGTCATATTCATACACGAACACATACCAGTTCTGCAACATGAACATTATGCAGTTTGCGATATACTGGAGGAAAGACTACCACCAACTTTATCTAAACTTTTCTTGTTTACTGTATGACGGAGCAGTAAGAGGTGAAAAAACACACTTTGGTTCTTTTCACTTTGAAGTTTTGTGAGCAAGGCATGAATCTCTTTATGCAAAGAATGCGAGCCTGACACCATTGAGCCCTTGAGCATGCTTTCACAATAAGCCTGAACTTGAAGCCATTTCAAGGAAGACTAAAGACAGACAAATGAACAGAAAGGAAGAACCCGGGATAGGGAAAGAAAGAGAGCTAGAGAGACATAAAATACCTGTGGGAGAGAAATGGCAGAGAAACACACAGAGAGACAGACAGAAAATAGGAGAAAAATAGAAGACAGAGAAACAGAAAGAGAGAGGGGAAGACAGAAAATAGGAGAAAAATAGCAGACAATAGACAAGACTTGAAGGCAAATAACATATTCTTTGAGGAGATGGGTCAAAGTGTATTCAAACTTGCATATCATCTTCAATTCCTCAAATCAAACACAATTGGATTCAAATTTAAATACTGTGTTTGCAGCACATGTGCGGAGTAAGGTATCTTCCCCATCACAAGAAAAATGCATGTAGCCAACCTGAAGGCTTAGCATCAACATTACATTATACAAGGAAGTTTTAATACATTCTATGCTCAACACCAAGGATCTTTTTTCATTTCCTTGGCGAGAACAAAGTCGTATTGTATTACAAGTGCAAGTCCACAAGCAAGAATAAAAAGAAATGTGACTTTGTGATAATTCTTTGTGTAATTTGAAGCTAAGGCCACCCACATGCTATGTAACATAAATACATTTTCAGACGCAGCCAAGTTCTTGGTGTAAAATATGTACACCACTGCTTAAACACTTTAGCAGAAGTGTTTTTTTGGGAACTAGGACGTTGTGTGCTTATTCGGTGAAGAATAATTGCAAATGAACAAAGTAAGTATGGGATTACTTTGACAGTGCTGATTTTGTAAATGGGCAATTCCACGCTAAATGAGCCCACTTTCAGACAAAAAATTTAAAGTTCAAGCAAGAACTGCAAGAAAACGAGTGATGGAAGAACATTTCAAACCTTGCAAAAGGAAGGCTAGAAGAAAGTTCTTCAATATCCACTGATTTTCTTGTTGAATCTTTGAATCAGTATCAAGATATGCATATTATCAGTGATTCGTAACTTTGTTTGATAGTGTACATTTACAGAATTGAATACATGTAGTTTATTCGATTCCATGATACAAGCACTGATTTCAGTATTGGTTTCTAAAGACTTAAGTCACACTTTGTCAAGGTACACCACATCTGCTTGGAACAAAATTTTCCAGCTCACAGATCTGCAGAGTACAATTTACAACTGGCCTTTTCACAATCTGGTGTCGATCTTGCGCAGTCTGACTGCATCATGACTGCAGAATAACAATAGAATATGGAGATACGAGGATGACACGGGCTGAACAAAGGAAGCTCGTTGGGCGACTTAGAAGCACACAGCTCACCGTCTTCTTCTTCGCATGAACGTCATAATGGAACACCAAGATAAACATCACCAAATACCTCTCAGGAACAGAAGGGAGGTGTGAAAATTTTGTGGTTTTTTCTTTTCAGAAGTTAGCGGAAAAAAAACTTGCGCACTCCCTGCTGCTGGAGGTGTAGCCTACATGTACAGTGTAGGCATTCATTTTAACTCAGAAAGCAATATACTAGTAATTTGCATGCAGTGTTACATGTACCTGCACGTACAAAGTCCTACATTCAATTTATGTACAGGGTGTATAGAATATTGTACATCAACATTGTGGCATGGTTTTAAATTTTAGGAAATCGAACGGCCAGAGCAGATACTTCAATATTTTGTACTGTATAAGCAAGCAAAGATATTTTGTTACATGTATGTGGAATACATCAATATTGCCATTCATCAATTTTAAATGCAGAAAACAAACTGGCATATATAGTATCAAGACACTAACATCTAATACATGTAAGAAAAGAAAAGATAAATGGAATTATTTGGGGGTTTAACATCATAGTCAATCAAAAATATGAGGTAAAATGTATAGGGAAACACAATTGGAAGCTGTTGGGGGCTTATAACAAATATGCACTAAAAACGAATTGTTAAAAAAAGGAAAAAATAATTGGAATTATTTTATTAATGACTGACAAAGGCTCTTGGCTGCTTTTAATGCACTGTTGATACCAGGTGAAGGACAGGTTATCATTACAATGAATAATGATTAAAGATCAACACCAACAGTACTAATTTTCTTTGCCACAATCATTTGGTGGACTTTGGTACTACATTGGCAGATAAAAAGCTGATGGCTACATTCTTTTGAGGTTAACAAATTAATGCTGAATGAAGATTTAAATCAATGGCACAGCTTTTGAACACACAAACAATCCATAGCACATTAAAGCATATTAAACTTTCAAATGTATACTTCATAAATCAACATGTGTATCCCCATTTTAAGAGAATACATCATACACAATGTTCAGAAAAACATAACGTCTCTACAGAAAATAACTCAAAGTTATCAAAGAAATAAATAACATACAATTAGCCATTTTTGCCTCAAAATTCAGGAATAGTTAGTCACAATTAATCAGCCCTCACACCTCTCATTGAGCAAGAGAATCAACATCTGGCATGCAAAAAAAAAACAAAGGAAAACTACAAGGCTCCTTTCTGACTACACATATGAAGCATGTCGTGATAGAAACGTAGCTTATACTATTGTCGAAAATTGATTTCTGCGAAGGTGTAAGCTCGCCAGCTGTGAAGGCATAAGTTCATATCCAGCCCTGGAATCAAAAGAATAACCTAGATTTTGAACAAATTACAATGTCACATCACAAAACCATATATCAGTACAGTTAATTGTTTACTTATGGAATTGTTATACAACATATTTGGATCCGTTCATATAAATTTATTGAATTGTTCGTGCAAAATATATTTATGCATGCAGTGCTGCTTCTGTAATTCTCATTTTATATAAATGTAAAATGTATGTAAATTGTTTAAATTGTTTATGTGCACAGGGACAGCTTCTGTAGTGATAAAATGACTTGTTGCTATTATTTATTATAAAAATTATTCCTTTGTAGTTAGTTAAAATTAAACATGCAATGTACATTAATTATTCAAAATTACAAGAGCCATTCAAATGAAATAACATCAATAAAACAATGTATTTGAAAATAGAAAACTACAAACAAAGCAAAAGGTTCTTTCAAAGATTGAATGAAATATTGAAGAAAATATTGTAAGATGAAGATCCAAAATGATACATGAAATTAAGTATGAAAATAAAACAGAAGTAAATCAAAACAATCACATCATATTCTCAAAGCAAATTGCATTGTAGTTGCAGGGAGAGTCTTTGAATAAATTCTGTCTATTCCCTTTGGGAACGATCTGTAATTAAACCCAGCAAATAACCATGCTGCCCAGGGATTATTTCAAAACTACTTCTTTGCGGAGAACAAAACATACTCATAACTGAAGTGAAACTGAGCATTGCAATACTATTTCCAAAAGCAATAAATTCTTATTACCAAATCAAAACTACAAAATTATATTACTGTATAAAGTGCAGTATTGTAGTTATCAAAGTGGAAATAAACTTTGATTTTCATCCACTTTCCCTTCCTGAAAATTTCCATTCAAAGTAAACATAGAGAAGGCCTGTACATGTAGGCTACATTCTGTATACAAGAAGAACAAAAAGTGGTCATAATCTATTTTATAACTTTCAAAATAATTTGAATATAAAAACATGGATACACATTGTTTAACAGAATCATAATTTAACATTCACATTACTATAGGCAGACACATCAAAATCTGTATTAGTTGCATCTCTTGTGACCGCAGGGCGCTACAAACCTACTTGCCCACATGCCCAGGGCATCAAAATTTAGCTGTCGGGCAAGTTAATGAAATTGTCACTTGCCCAATTAGGCAAGTAATGGTTTTATAAAAGTATGTAAAATTGGCATTGGCATTCAATTTTGGGCAAGAGAAACTTTTTTTTCAGGCAAATGGTCTAAAAACTTAGTTGCCTGACAGGGCAACAAGTTGAGAAGATTCTTGTAACATCCGTGACCACAAAAATCTGGTTGAATTTGGAGAAATTCGACTTACATGTATAAGAGGTAACATGGCATCATTTGTTTCAAGAAATTTCTTTGGTTTGTAAGACATATTTAATTGAGGCAGAGTTGACTGTATTCACAGGACCATGTGTTACAATGTAGACCTAGTATACATTTGTTGTAAATGTAATATTAATTGAATACATCATTCATTGTAGGACTTCACCACATGTAGTCCTTCTTTCCGGACTTCTTCAACTATATAGCCTCTCAAATGTGGCAAAGTCCAATGACCATTACTATCACTGGTAAGCAAATTAAATGTTCTTTGTTTACTAAATGATCCCTATCTCTGGCGACTTCCCCTTCAGTCTTCACCAGGCCTGGTCGTGATTCTAATACCAGATAACGCTAAGAAGCTCATCTTTCTTATCTCAATGCTCTAGTCATCACCAAATATTCCTAGCTGCCTGTCGTGCCTAAGCTTAGAGGTCATTTCATGCTTACAAAAGGAGCTTAAATGTGTTTCAACTTGAACATTAAAAATGTCTGAATGTATTAACCGATTGATCGCTTCTCATATTGCAGAAATAATTTTAACATATATTGAAATTGAATTAAATCCATAACTCCATTTACATAGTTCTCAGCCTAATATACAATTGAAAAATGTTCCTATCATGTAAAGGGAATATCAATAATTCAGAATGAAGTTCCCCTTAACCACACAAATTTTTGTTTAAAAGTTCATTGTTTATTCCTAGGTGAAAAATTAAAAACTCGTATTGATTGATTTTACATTGTTTATACTGTATATGCATTTCAAAATACATTTTGTGTAGGTTTCCTATTCTCTACTTACTAAAGAGAACTATTAAAGCACTCTTTCCTTCCTTTTCTCATAAAAATCATCAATTGGTGAAAAATGTTTTTAATTGAACATGTACATTACAGTCTGTACAAGCTTGTGTACATGTAGCTTTGCTCACATTCTTGAAGCTGTTTTTGTCAGGAGAGTCCTTGCAAGAAACTCTCATCTTATCTCATTTTATCTCATTTTATCTCATTACTCTTTGTCATCACCAAACACGGACCAGCTGAATTTTAGCGATATCTTGTCTCTCAAACATGCCCCATACACAATTTATTTTGAAAACATGCTGCCCCAGCCATTAGTATTTATGTTGGTCATTAAGTAATTAGACCTCATCATCTTCTAAAAGCAAGAAGGACCTTAAAGCCAATGAAGCAAAACTTCTCTACAAAACATAATGGGATGTGAAATTTTCTACAAGTGTAGACCTTGTGAATCTTATGGTTAACTAGCATTTTAACAAAAGAGTTTTTTGTGAGTAATCTTTTGTCGGAGTTGGCAGACACTCTTTTAAAAGTTAAGAATTCTAGATGGGAATTATTCTATATCCATTTAAATAATTGACTTTAATGTCCTCCTTGCTATCAGATAATGTTTCTAACTTCTTTGTTAGGAATTCACTCGCACAGAGACAGTTAATTGCACTTGTACATAACAATTACTGAACGAGAATTCCAAGTAGACTGTTCCCACGCAAACTAAATTTGATTAAAAAGCAATTACAAACATATACACATGAATTAATATTATTACAATGTTGATGGAATTACAGATATAGTCAGACTACAGTACTTGTATTACTATTACTGGTCCAAATTATTCTGATCTGTGCAAAATTTAAGTATAAATATTTGCAATAATCTATTTAACAAAAATTATGATAACATGAACACTACATAAAAATACATGAAAGTATGCAGTCCTCAAACATCTTTAATTGCATTTTTCAATCACAAAGCTGTGTTATCATACTTTTGCAGGAAAAAAAAGCATTTATAAGAAAATTGCTGTAATGCATTGAATATAGTCTATATTATTATTTTTATTATTATAGTCAATATAAGAAAGATCAACAATGTCAAATAAAATGTTCTAGATCATATTATTCATTAAGGTAATAATCTATTGAGGTAATACCAAGGGTGGTCCAATCAGCTATCGATGTACCCTTCAAATTATTACAATAACAAATAATATTACAGAGAAAACAGCACTGGAATATATCACAATATATCACAAAAACACAAACAAAATGAAATTGCCCTATGTTTACTTTTGATATTACTACTTACAATTTTTAAAGCAAAACTAATAATACCCCTATTAAGGCTAGATTAGAAATCATTAGTTCAATAGTTCAATGTTTTATTTTTACACAGCAATAAACATTACAGTATATAACATCAAAAGTGACATCAATGCAGACTCTAATGTGAAATGTGAACATTTTTATTTATGGTGAACATGTAGCCTTTCGATGTAAGTTCATGGAAAGTTCACAAACAAAAAGAGAAGTCAGACATAATAGAAACAAATAAAATAGATGATCTGCATGGAAACATCCAACTTGCACAATTAATTTTCATGGGCAAATTTCCAGTGCAACTGCCGTCTGGAAGACTACAATACATTCAGAAAGATTACCATGAACCATAAAGATACAAATCTGCATGCAGAATAGTATGTCCATGTAAAATGCATTATACAAAACAATCATATTCATTTTCCTATGGAAGTATATGATAGTGTATTGAACATCATATAAGTATAGTTCATATTCAACAGGTCAAATTGGTATTCATTCATGTCAGACGATCACTTTTATGAACTCCATGTGCAGCAACTTTTGAAGTTATAAACTCCCGAGACGATTTTTTTTAGGAATCGTGACACCAGCTCCTATCAAAAACGTCACGATCAGGAATAGCATTAGGGGGGCTCCACAGAAAACCCGTGGCAAAAAAGTATTGGGACTCGTGAGGACCAACTTACCAGAGACACTCGTCAAAGTTGCGACCACTACCACCAGAAATAATCCAACTTTGGGAAGACAAATAAGAGAAATTCCTGGGTATATAGTCCTCCTCATCTTCGAAATCACACGTTAAAGCAATCCAAGTGTCCAGATAATCATGAGTACAACATCATTTCGTCCTAAAAAGCAAGTTTTTAGTCATGAATATATCAAAATTATGTATATGTTGGTGTCTGCTTCCGTAAGGGTTATGTTCCGTATAGATCTGTCCAGTACCAGTGATAGAAGCATACACACTGGATCGGCACACACATACACACACTGATCACTTGTTCGCATGAGGTCGGGCCGTTGGCGTGTATTACGTATGGGGTTTTTCTTTTGTGTTCCAAGAGAAAAAAAAAGTTAGTCGTGTGGCTGTGTGGACCAGGCGCACGCCATAACCACGTATTCCTCCGCGCTCAACTTGTTGGACAAAAAAGTTTATCTCCTCCGCATTGTTGGGGCCTAAGATCTCTCCATTCAAATGCTAATTTTATCATTTTCTCCGCACGCTCTGTCATGTCCAGCGGCAACAAAAGATGTGGTCAAGCTGAAGAAACTGGACCACAATAGGGCTCAAGACAAATTACATCTTACTGCACAAATGGGACATTTGGAAGAAAGGATTGTCCTTCTTTTGAGGTTTATCATGAGGGATGAAGCAGTGATTCGGTCATCCGCCACATGCCAAGTTATCCCCCGTCGACCCTCTCCCATCTCAAGTTACACACTCCCCTCGGAACTCTTCCGAGCTTCTGCACGCAGAAAAAAAATGTCTGATTTCGATCAAAATTCAGACTCGGGATTCAAAGGTCGCCTGCGACATCACAGGGCCTATATTTCATAATTTTATGTGGTTATCGGGGCTTCTTGCTTGCATGCATGCTCCTGCGTTTATTGGGGTGTCAGACACTATTCGACGGCGGCCAAGGTTCCCCTGGGCATGGGGCTTGTACGAGGGAAGAGGGTCGCGTGTACCTAGGATCAGCAACGCCCATCCCACCGCTGCCGACCCTCTAATCACCCATAGGGATACACGCGCCCGGAGTCAGTCGGCATCATGGGGGTATTTTCCAAGTCATATTTTTCCATCTTGAAATATAATAACTCAACAAAATTATCGACTGGGGCTATTTCGGGGGAACGTCGTTCGTTTTTCTTTCAACTTCTGTTGACTGGTTTCCTTACACGTGCAAGTGGTTTTTAGTCACAAACTGCTACAACTAATCAAACGAGTTAATCCTTGACAAATTGTTCGTCGCCGCGGGGCAAGAAATATTCCCCCATCCACCCTCCATTCCGCTACATCAAGCTTAACTCTGGAAATGTTGATAGTTATTTAATGAAAGAATTGCCAGTCTTCAAAAATCTTTAAGAAAAAAGACAAATAGACGAAGAAATACAATAACGGATCCGATTTTAATCATTGATTCCTGGCCCCATGTAAACGACCCCAATGCAAAAAAAAAAAGAAAAAGGTTTTGATTTTCAACCCTTTCCATCCTGGGAAGGAGGAAGCAAAAAAGGAATGCGTAGGCCCCCATTATTTATAGACATTCTGTGAAAATGTTCGAAAATACGACCGTTCATTGCACCTTGCATTAGAGACTCTTTGGAAGAGGTTTTAGGTTTTTTTTTAGTTTTCCAAAGTTTGGACAACACTGCTAAACTTTTGGTAGAATGCCAAAATTCCATCATAAGTTGACACATTTGACAAAATATTGGTTGAAATATATCGAACTAATGATGACTTTACAAAGTGTTACTACAAAACTTTCTAAAGTGCTTATAGCGCTCGTTATAAAGTACAGACTTCATATTATCATTATTATATCACTTTCACGTTTTTTTTTTATTATCATTAATAGTAGACAGTTTGTTACTGAATACAAATCTTTGCTGAAAAGCAGACTTTTGGGGCTGATATAGCAGGTATGTTCATGATTCCCATGAATAAATGAAATAAATTCAACTCGAACTCTACCCAAACATTCCAATAGATATCCCCAGATATTATCCCCAGAGCTTCTCAATTCATTCTAATTCCTCGATATTCAAGTCTCCCGGGAAAGGCAATTGAATTCACACGCTTATTAATTTGTTCCGGGTTCTGACACCTCAGAAAACTACTTGTAAAACAATTGCCACTAATACAGGAAATGAGAGTTGCATCAATGAGGTCTCAGCCAACGAAAGATTGAAAAGTATTCCTTTTTTTTCTTAGAGCTACAATACCTGACAAATTTAAGAAAAAAAACAATTGATATAAACATTTTCTGAAATCAAAGTCATTAGTCGACCCTTATTCGGTACTAATTATTAACGAATGTTAGTTCTCTCATATTATATTTTGAGATATTTTCTATTTAAATCAATCGGGTCGCACACATTTAAATCTGTTTTGCGGTGATATGGCGTTTACTTTATAAAACAGCATTCTTTTCATTCCATATTTTGTGATCACGATATATTTAACGCAAATAATTGGATCTAGGTGGTCGTTAAACCCTATTTGGTGGCGAATTTTCTGCCATAAAAAAAGGTATTTGTTTTGTTTTACAAATTTTTAAAGGCAGATACTTTTATTTTGAGCTGCATGTCATCGGCTATCCTTTATACTTTACGACACTGTCTTTAATTTGTAACTCTGAGAAGTCGAAAACAGACAATCCGGTTCACTATGATTCTGTTTTCATATATTTGTTGGCTCGAGTCAATAATCAATTCCGAACAGGGTCACAACAAAGAAAGAATTGCTAGGACGGGAGATGGCGCTCGACAGCAAGTTAAAAGACTATTGACATTTACACCAGGTCTTGGTTATAAATTTAAAAAAATATATCCGCTCGTCCAACAGACCCACGTTCGCTTTTCAAAAATAAAAAAAAAATAGAAAGAAAGACAAAGAAAAGAAAGGAAAGTAAGAAAAAAGTATTATCCTACCAGCATGCAGTGTACTTGAACTGATTAGCATGCGAATATCTAGCAGTCGTGCGGTCAAATCCAAAATCACAAATCAAAAACTAAATCTGGCATATAATGGCACTTCACAACTTTCACTATTCACCATATGGTCTCTTGGTTCAAGTTTGGTTTGGCCGATATAATTTTCTGCTTTGTCATTCAAATTATTTTGTTCACACAGTAAGATGTCATTCGTTGCGGGTATGATGGAAGTGAAATTAATTGTGAAATTCTTTTGTTGTTACAAATAATATTATGTATTATATTACGTCGATAATAGGTGGTTTGCTGAAAATGTGAAAATGTTTGAAGGTAAATATTTTTGAAATCTAAAAGTTATTGGAAAGTGTGAGATTGGTACGAGGATTGGGGAAGAGGAAGATAGAGGGGGATAAATATATCATTGAGGTAGATGGATTGATGATGTAGCAGGGATGAAGGAAGTGGGGATATAAGAAGAAGAAGGAGAAGGACAAGAAGAAGAAAAAAAAGAAGAAGAAGAAGGAGAAGAAGAAAAAGTTGAAGAAGAAGGAGGAGGAGAAGAAGAAGAAGAAGAAGAAGAAGAAGATGATGAAGAAGGAGGAGGAGAAGAAGAAGAAGATGATGAAGAAGAAGAAGAAGGAATAGAATAAGAAGAATAAGGAGGAGAAGGAGGGAGAAGAAGAGAAAATGAAGTAGAAGATGAAGCAGAAGAAGCCTAATAGGAAAGAAGCAAATGAAGAGGAGGGGAAAGACAATTAGAAGAGATAATGAGAGAAAAAGAGAGAGAGAGAGAGAGAGAGAGAGAGAGAGAGAGAGAGGGAGAGAGAGACTAAGATGGTGAGGAGAGAGAGTGTTGATGTTGTTGTTGTTGTCGTTGAAATTTGGTGGGCGTTTCTCAATCCAGCTGGATTATTACGCGATAGAGCTTGATATAAACCTCTTTCGCGAACATAAACTCATCATCATCATCACAAGCGCATGCTCACAAGGCGGGGTTGCTAAAACAACCACTCCTCATGAATATTACATAAATATAATTGCTATTTATAGAAATTATTTAACTAAAGTAGCCAACAGCTTATAAGGAATTTTTTTTTTAGGGGGTCTCTCCGTTTTCGAAAAAAATAAGAATTTCTTTTACTCTCATAACTAAGATTTTACATTTAACAACATATAATTTCAAAACTTAATATTATTTTCCAATTGTTATACTGCATTGATTTGTATTTTGCTGGAAATTAATAAAATTTACAACAAAAAAAGATCATAAATGATGACAATGCACAAAAGTTCATGACACTCGAGAGTTACAATGACGGAACTATTTTATTTGACTTGAGAATAATAAAACCCTCATACATACCGCATCCTGGTTTAGACTTTACGGATATAATTCCTTTAACCTGCAATAGAATCATTTAAATAAAGCAAAAAACTTTGCTGAATCACATTCTAAAATGAACGAGCGCCAAT
>BQKZ01000582.1:0-24979 GCA_036244855.1 Temnopleurus reevesii | reverse complement strand
ATGAGAAGCTGTCCTTTATCAAAAAAGAAAATATTGAATAAGCGTCGTGCGCTACGACGCTAAAATATTTCCCACACTTTAGGTTATAACTTTTCCAAAATTGGTTAATTTTTTGCACAAATTTTTGTAGAATATCTTCATGAGATAAGGTTTTATTCTAAGTAAATTTGAAGACAAAATTTAGCAATCAAAATATTCGCCTCTACCAAAACTGTACTTGGGCTTTAAAAGTAAATTGAAGAAATCTCTGATCAAGTCCTATATTTGATGTATATTCATGGCTAAAATATCTGTCTTCTCTAATACCCCTCTTTACTCTTATCACATAAAATCTCGCTCTCCCACAGGTTAACCCAAAATCTCGATATACAGCATCTTTCTCCATCTCTTTCCTCACTTTTCCCAATTCACCATCTTTCATTTCTACAATTGTTGTCAAACATGTCTTGTATTGTTTCATTCTCCTATCATCGTCTGTCTCTGCTGGTCTTCCTTTCTTCATCTCCTTTTATATTACTTCAAAACTGTTAATATATATTAATATATGATTTATGTAGAGTAGCCCACACCCTGCAAGCAGAGCTTTTTAGTGGGTCTCTCCGTTTTCGCAAAATATTATTCTCTTCTATTCTCGTTTACCTTTATAACTAAGATATTACATTTAAGTATGATTTTGAAAATTTGTTACTTTGGAAAAGTTATGCGTATTAACCTTGAATTGTTTATTTTATCATACTGTTAGTATTGATGTGTATTTTGTTTGAAACGAAATGAATAAATAAATAAAATGAAATGAAATGAAATATGGCAGTTTTGGGGTTCGAACTCGAGCTATGAAGGATCGATGATTTACCGACTGAACTGTGTATCCGTTCTTATCGAGCGATGGACATTAGGACATCAGGGCCCCGTTTCATAAAGGTTTGGGAGTAATTGCTTTTGTGAAAGCGATTGATATCATCGCAAATCATGTACTAAAGATTGCAATTGATCGCAAAATAAAATAGCGATAAATCGCAAACTTTTATGTTACGGGGCCCAGAACTGTCGTTTGCCATGAGCAGACACTTCGACATGATTTTCACGGGAAATGGATTGTCACTGTTTACGTATACGGAGTATATGTATGTTTGGTGTCTTACAAATTTGTCTATCGGTTGGAGGCAGCGAGCAGCTCAGTCGGCTGATCGTTTGACTATGAATGGAGTGATCCCTCATGTCGCGGGTCCGAATCCAACAGCTACTGCATAAATATATATTGTAAAATTTTGCACGCTGGGGAAAAGGAGCAATATTTCACTTTTCTTCTAAAAGGTGTAATATTACACCCAAAAGGGTGCCCACATTGTTTTAAGGTACAATATTTCACCGTTTTCCCCTAACTGTGTACTGTCAGCAATTTACTTTTCAAGACGATCCTTGCTACCTGATTTTGACAAAAATTCCCTAATAGTTCTCAAAAAAAGGAGGTCATCACAGTACATCCTCTCTCTCGTTATCCTTTTCATGGAAAAGAGCGTCCTTTACGTAAAATTTGGTATCAATTTTTACGTCATTTTCTAGAAAAATAAAAGTGTGTCAGAAATCCTACGAACGTCCCTTTAAAAATGATCAAGGATTCCACAAAAAAATATCCTTTCTCAGCCTCCATTCAATAATATCTCCCTTCTTTTATTTTATCTCTATCTGTCTTTTGCCCCTCCCCTCCACACAAAATATTCCTTATTAGCCTCCATTAAATATAGTAATATCCCCCTTTTTAACTTTTTTCTTTTTACTCATCTCTAAATTGTTTAACATTTTCTCCAGGAATACATTTCATACTTGGCAACCAATACAATGTTTTTGTCTTGCCTTCACCCCCTCCTTCTTCCTCTTCTTCTCTCTCTCTCCATCTCGCTCTCCCTCTCTCTTTCTCTCTCCCTTTCTCTCTCTTTCTCTCTCTCTTTTCTCTCTCTCTCTCTCTCTCCCCCCCCCCTCTCTCTCTCTCTCTCTCTCTCTCTCTCTCCATTTCTCTCTATCTCCCCTCTCAGACTCTCCTTGTCAATCAACCATGAACGTCCCATGTCGAATACATCGTACTTGATTCCACGAATCTTCAAGCTGATTGGCCGATACTATGAAAAAATCCCTTTCGATCTGGTTTTTCAAGAATAAATACTCTGAAGATTGCAAATCATGCACGAAATATCTGCTCTTGCAAGAGTCGGCAATTTCAGCAATTTAGATAAAGGTGGTCAATGTATCAGGATTTATGAGTGGGACTTTGGCAGGGTGTTTCCCCGAAATATCTGATAATAATTAAAACGCGATTTGAAGCATTTCCCTTATATAAATTATCCTCATATTTTCAATTTTGACATATATTTTTTTATTGATGTGTAAATTCTGAGAATATCACCTGCGTCATTCCCGATGAAATGTCGCCGAGAACTTCTGTTATATTTCATCTTCGATTCTGGAAGAGCGGCCGGATACAACAATTACCAACCAGATTTACGGTATAAAAAAGAATCGGATTAATTATTTTAAAGCCCATGTATAGTTTTGGTAAAGATTAAAGAAATGTGAATTTTGGGGATATATACCATGACATATAGTTTGTATACACATTTCAAGATCATAGCATAATTTTCTACGAGCGAATTCTTTTGAAAATTTGAATTTGACCGTTAAATCGTATTTAGCGCCCTCTCTTGGTTATAACAATATTTTGCTTCTTATTGGGCATATACAAAATTATTTCCAAGATTTTATTAAAGCATGCTAAAAAGGAATACATAAAGAATAAATTCTGAAATTTTCATCCAATTCTGTTCATGAGAAGCTGTCCTTTATCAAGAAAGAAAATATTGAATTAGCGTCGGGGGCTACGACGCTAAAATATTTTCCACACTTTAGGTTATAACTTTTCCAAAACTTTTTGATTTTTCGTACAATCTTTTGTACAACATGTTCATGATATCATGTTTCTTTTTGAATAGATTTGAAGACAAAATTTGAAGATAAAAATATTGGCTTTTACCAAAACTGTACTTGGGCTTTAACCCCTGTCACTTGCTATTTTCAATGAAGTTACACCCATTACAACGTTATGATATCTGCAATATTGCACCTTTTCAACAGCTTTCCATAAGGGAAGATAAAAGAAAAAGAAACACGTTTAGCGGATTAGCAGAACGAGGTCTAATTAAAAGCTGTTTGTGCTGCAAGACGGTATGAAACTGTTTTGTATAAATTTTATAATCATTTTGCCCTTTTTTGTGTCATTTTATTTTACTGTCAAGATATTGATGTAAAAAACAGATTGCTGATCTTTTGTAACCCTCTAAATATATTAGAATAAATAAATGAATAATCAAATTGTCTTAATTGAAATCATCTCTGGAGAAAAATTATTGAAAAGCATATTTCAACTATTCCCCGGATCCCCTCCCAGACCCCTCCCGAAAATAATCGGGATTCACGCACTTGCATGGGTACGTATGAGCATAGACATATGAGCGGGATATTCCATTTGCTTGCTTTATATCGCAATTAGTCCAGTTAACCCTAATCAGGCCGAGGAGGTGGAATCCACTCCCTCAACATTTCGCTAAATATCTCCCTAACGCGCACAGATACGGTATTTTTGCGACACAAATTTTGAGACCAAATTCGTCGCGCCCGTGTATACCGTTATTGTGCCACGCCCATTTGAAAAAAATTGTCGGCCCCAAACTTGTTAAAATACTTGATTTTAAGTATAAAGTCAAAGCAAATTGTGTTTTCAGTAAAATATCATAAAAACTTGAATAATTTGACTTTTAATGGCTCTAATTGATTAATTTTTGCATCAATATGCCTCGAAAAATGTCTGCAACAAATATCAGTAAAAAAAACCAACAAAACAAAAGGTAAACAAACAGAGAAATACATAAGAAATTCATAAAACAATGAAATACATAGAAAATCATTTCAATAAGGATTTTTTTTCAATACATTTGTAGAGAATGCTAAAAGGAATATTTGATTAGAAATCAGCTCAATTAGAGATTTAATTAGTGATTAAGAGTCCAAAACTTATTTTATGCATAAATTAGCATATTTAATTATTTCAACAATTTATATTTAAAATTAATCATACGCCACAAGCATCATGCGTGCCAATTTTCGTCGCAATTGCGCGTTCTACGGCCGAGATCTGATGGGAGGGGGGGGGGGGGGGGGGGGGGGGGGGGGGGGGATCCACCCCTCGGACATAACATAGCCCCAAAAGGTCGGCCTGATTAGGGTTAAGGACTGTGTGTTCTGATAGCATCCACCTCTGCATATTCTCTTGCACTGAACACATATTGACTGCACAGCACTCAACCACAGAGACCTTGTCCTCTGATCATGATTACCCCTCTGATCGCGCCTCTGTGTATATGAAGATGTGGGTGCTATCGGAGCAGAGGTGGTTGTTATCAGAAAACAGAGTCCTCAACTGGACTCTTGCTTGAAGATGTCGTAAAATTAATCAATAACGCAATAAAATGTGTTTTTAATGGGGCGAATGGCAGAAGATAGAAGTCCATAGCTCCCTGTTTATATCCAGACTCCAAACCTCACCGGGAGCCCAAAGCCCCGGAGCAAATAGCCATTTCTATTCATCGGCTCATCCCATCCCTATTCACCGGAGCGTCTGGCAGCTGTGTAACGTAGAAAATCAAGAAACCCCCGACCTTTTCAGCGGCTCTTTCCCACGCTCCGAGCACCAGTCATCGGCCCCCGAAACGCTTCGCGCGATTATGCCCTCGCCTCTGCTCGACACATTTAGCTGATTAGCAGAACGAGGTCTAATTAAAAACTGTTGGTGTTGCAAGACCGTATACGGATCGCATCATTTTACGAGTGATCCCCATGGCAACGTATAACATACCGCTTCCTGTTTGGAGGGTATCCATTTATTTTGACCGTTTGCGCGCGAAACTGAGGATTTACATTTCTCGAGTATTATTACTAGATGGGAAAATTCCCATCTTCATGGTAGAATGCAATTTCCGACGATTTCCTGGTAAATCGAGAACAAACATTGCGTTACATTTCCAGAAATTGGTGGAGAATGGGGGGCAGTCACCTGGAATGGGGTGAGCGAATGGCTAGATGGGAATAGTAGAGGGGGAAAGAGAGCCGGGATGTGTTTCATAAAATTGTTCGTTGAAGTACACACGACTCTGCGATGGATAAACTAGTGACCCTTTCCTACATTCAACGATACCCCACGGGAGAAACAGTCACCAGTCGTTCGTATTTCTACAAAAAACAACCCAGGTCCGTGAGTGTATTTTTTGCACGTTTTTTATTGGTAGTTTGGAGTATTCTATTGTTAAACTGGTAACGGGCTTGGAGAGATGGATAGATGGAGAGTGAGAGAGAAAGAGAGAGAGGGGAGGGAGAGAGAGAAGTATAAAGAGAAAAGAAGAAGTCCGAGTAGAAAAAGACGAAGATGAGGAGGAGGAGGAGGAGGAGGAGGAGAAAGTGGAAGAAAAAGAAAAAAGAAGAAGACTCGTAACAGTGAAATGCGTGTCTTTTGTCATGTGCACTCCCTTGTCAGGGTTATAATTCTTTATTCTAAACTTTTTTTAATTTGGATTGTTTTTTTTAATTTTATATGTTAATCATTCTAGAAATTCGTTATTCCTAAAAGGTTATTTTCTTACATTCTGAAGGTCCAAAATAAAAGTCGTCATTCCAAAGATTCGATGATCCTGAAATCCAAGTTGTAAGAATATAGATGTGTAAGCCAAGGGAACTCTTAGAATGGCTAGAATTGAAAAGTCCATCTGCAAGATCTAGTCAGGAACCAATCCAAATTGGATTGAAATTTTAAATCTATAGATTTAGTATACAATCTTATTCGATTTATTGAAATTAGTTTAGCCCCTAACTATACAATAACATTTTTAGTGCATGGATTAAGTTGAATCTTCAATGTTTTACAACGAACCACGAGTAACCATTTTCCACATTATTGATAACTTTTTCCAATTATCCATGTATAGTAGGCTCCTATTGTTATTTTTGTTTTATTTTTCTAAATCATCTATTAATTTATCCTTCTAAGCACATAGGTACTTTCCTTGAGCGAATGATGCGTTAGATAAAAACTTGTATTATTATCATTATTATTATTATTATTATTGTTATTATTAGTAGTATTATTATTATATATTAGAGAGGCCGAAGCGAACAAAATGGCCAAATCCTATAAGATCTGAAAAATGACCGTTGTTATTCGATTCTATCACCCCAAAAATGTTTCCTTCTGTCGTCTGAATTCCCGTTTTTCCTTTTTTCCCCACTGATTTACATTTTAATTTTTGGTACAATAAACCTTAATTCAGTTCGGATCCGAACTGTCAGGCTATCGAACCTTCGGAATAACGAACCTTGAGAGAGAAGTCCTTTTTGTTCCCACCATAGATATTCTATAACATTGAGCTTTATTTATTTATTTTTTTTTTTTGGACTATGGAAATACTAAGATCATGATAAAAAAACTGCATATTTTAATTTTGAAGTTAAAAGAAGAGTATAACCCACAATAATTTTCTTTTCCAAAAGGAGCAGACAATTTTGGCGAGCAGAGCAAAAGAAAAAGGTTTGAAGAAAGTCGGACAGTATCATGTAAACCATAATTAGTTCATTTTGAGATGGGGCAGCCTATACTGCACCATCTGTCGACTTCCCCAGACTGTGTTTTTCAGAAATTCAGAAATTTGACAGTCATCACCAAAACAATAACAACAACAATGTAGAGAACTGCAAGAATAAGAGAAGAGGTATTTTTATGTTAAGTAGTAAACTAATTGTCGAAGAACTTGAAGTTCTGCGAAGCTTGAGTTGTTTGTTATATCTGGGGTTGCGTCATAAAAAAAGAAAGAAAAGCAAAGACTTCAATCAAATCTCGGCCAATTTCATGGGCTTACTAATCTGTCGGCTTACTGATTAAAAAGGTGTAAATTGCTTTGTATTGAATACGAACTAAACGGCTTGTGGATTAGTGTTGTCAAAGACTATTAGGATTATAAAGAATCAAAGAACCGCTAATCGGACACAATTCCAGCGTGATTTATGCCGGGACTGCTTTAGTCGTAACAAGCCCCAGTCACATATAGAAGCCCGCGGAAGCAACAAGATTGAATAATAAACCTCCTCCGAATAAAATGTCGTGTTGCATCGTGTTGCTTCCATGGGTCCTATGTGAATGGGGCATAATTTTGAAAGACATCCAGATTAAGGTATTTTTTTTAAAGATCCTAATGCGTCGTACCCATTTCAAGTGGATGATATTTGATTGACAATTTGGATTAACCAAACCCCGCTGACCCAAGAGTCTTTACTTTACTGTATATTATGTGTGATTATCAATCTTATTCAGTAGTTCATAAGTACCAGAAAAGGGTAATTAAAACACAAACAAACGAACAAATTAGAGGCTTGCCATTAACACCAGTACAAAGAAAAACCTAAAACAAACAAATCAAAACAAAACATTTTCCCTGAAAACGATAAACATTAAACAACGAAATGAAAAGGCCAATTGCTGTTTTTGCACATAATTATGTTGATTTGTTGTTTTATGACGGACGCTAACTATGATTTGCTCTAATTTGATCAGTTTTAATTTGACTAAAAAGTTGGCAGTATATGTTAGGGGTATACTACCGACGAGTCCGACAGCCCACGAGTCCGACAGCTCACGAGGCCGACATTTTGAATAATTGGTGCACGAATTAGACATTACATAAAAACGGATTAGAGTCAGACAACTCATTAATCCGACAAAATTATGAAAACGCACATGNTGCTAACGCAAGATGGCGCTCGCTGCGCTCGCGCTGTTATTGGGGACTCCATATCGCCGTCGAGGGGGAAGTCCAAAGTCGAAGGCCTTGTCAAAAGGCTAACGTGACGTAGGCTAACAGATTTCGTCGATGTCGCCGATCGCGCAGATGCCCATCAGAGGTAGGGATCGTCATATGTGACTTTGAAAACTCGTAACCTTTGAACGTGTAGTCCGATTTTGCTCACATTTTCACTGAGTTTGTTCATATAGTTTTTCTTTATTCAATGAGAGCATTATAATTCCAGGTGTTGGTTAAACAAAATAAAAATATGCGAAAATGCGTTTATATAGAGACCACAAAAATACATCAAGAATATCGGCGGATTTTATTTATCGGATAAGAGGGGCACATCTTTTGATGACCCCTTCACTTTCATGAGCGACTCTGACTCCTCAGAATTGAAGATCCATTGTTGCTAATTTTCATCATTAACGTTAATTATTATTCACTTTTCAAGCCATTAGTGTCTCTTTCGAATATTGACGGAGCATGGTGCGTATGCAGGAATGAACTTAAACAGGGGACGAAATGGATTTTAAAGAAGAGTCTACCCAAAAATAATAATTTTTTAACAGAACGAGAAAAAAAAAATCAATGATCAGAACAAAAAAAAAGTTTGAAGAAAAACGGACAAGTGATTAAAAAAATGTATTTTTAAAGATTTGAAAAATAGGCAAATCAATGGAAATTTCCAGAGATGTTGCAGATTTGATGACATCATGATTGGGTGCACAACTAACCAGAATTTTTTTATATTCATGGTGCAAAATTCGTCATTTTTACAGAAAGATGCAACGTTTGTGTGACTGTATAAACATGCAAATATAGTGGATCTAACATGAAAATATCCTATGGTTAAAGTTTTGAGGAAATCATATTTAATGGGGAAAAGTAACATCTTATTACATTGATATTAATGTGATAAATGGTCAGTTTTGCACCTCTGATGTCATCAGTTTCCAATTTGTCTAAACATATAAACATTTATAACTTAATTGTCCTATTTTTCTCAAACTTGTTTTTGTTCTGTTGATCAAATTTTACTGCTCCTGTTGAACAAATATCATTTTGGGGTAGACTCTCCTTTTAAAGTTCTTAGACATAAAAAAATAATGGTCCTCACAATGTGCCCTTTTCTTCATTGGTTTTATCTTGTCCGAAATTTTACGTGGGGAGCCCGCCAATCAGCCAGCCCCTCCCCTTGATAAATCCGCCCGAATATAAGACACAGCTTTGCAATGACGGGAGCCAGAACTGTTACACTAAATGACGTACAAATTGATTGAAACGTGTCCTTCTAATTTCTATAGAATTAACACGTCGTTCGATAGGATGCCCGTTGAATTGGCGCTATGTCGGGATTTATTTGTCTTCATGGAACAATACCCTTTGGCTCCCGTCACTTCGTGAAAACACGGACCAATAATTGTTTGCTTTCAATCAATTTCTAACATTTTGCATTAATTAGTTCGAGTGAGAATTAGCGATTAGTCACAATTACTCCAATGTTAATTACTGGGACACACGATCGCCCGTATGTCGCCTTGAGCTGCGGAAAGAAGCCGTGACTCTACGTGGTTCACAGTGAACACGTCACAGCATGGGTCTGTCGCCCTGCTCGCCGGGCACATGGCGACGAGGACACGAATTCAAACGCGTTCTGGGTTCACTAAGTTCATTCTTAATAACACAATGGTTATAATTAGTAAAATGGGTGAACAGATTATTTGACACAACTGGCCACAATTGGACCATCCTGCTTGAAAACTTTCTTAGAGGATATGGTGGAAAAATGATATTTATTAGTAATTATGATGTAGGAAAACTACCTAATACTGCATGTATTCCAGGATTCTATATTGATCTATTAAATGCATGGGCAAAAACAACAGTACATAACGAAATGATTAGGCTTGATGGTAGCATAGCAAAAATCTTGGAACAGTGTATATGGAATAATCAATTTATCACAATAGAAAATAGGTCAAGTTTTTGTAAATCTCTACAAGAGGCTGGCCTTAATTTTGTACATCAACTTTTTGACTGTCATTCTGGAAATATCAGATATTTTGAATTTNATTCTGAAATTATATCCGCAAGCGTAGGATTAAAATTATGGTATTGAGTTTTGATTTGGGACAGTGAACTAATCAAGGTTATGAATGGAAAGGCGGGAAAATAGAGTAAAAGCTCAAATAATTATTAGGGTTAGCCTAATTGTGTATTTTATGGTATTTCGAGTCAGTGAATTATGCAATCAAGGTTGAAAAGCACACTAAACATATTTTTATTTGTGCTGGAAACCAATATCAGAACATTAAGTCTTTGATTATGTAAAATGCATTTTATAACATTGTTTTCGTCTAAAATAAAGATCCTAAATGGTACCGTAATGGTTGATGGTGAACATAAACTGGGAGTCTATGGTACACTTTATAAAATGTTCACTGATATATTACTAATGCCTATATATAACTTCCTTTTCTTTTTTGAATTATTTAATGCTCGCTCATCAATCTGAATGGAATAACACATACAGCCTGATTTGAATAAGGGGAACCAACCCCCTGGAATTGTAATGTTCTCATTGAATGAAGAAAAATCAGGAGTGAAGCGACTGTGAAAATTTGAGCAAAATCGAACAATACGTTAAAAAGTTATTAATTTTCAAATTCACTGAGATATGACTAACATGCCGCTGATTGGGATCCGTGCGATTGGCAACATCGATAAAATCTGTGACGTCATGTTATACAACTCCTCATTCACTTTGAAAATAGAAGTATTAAAAAATCAATTAATCTGAAATTTTGAGTAGGGGCTCAATATTATTCTTCTCAAAATACATGCACACTCGATAAAGGAATACTATACAAAAAACAGCATTTGTTGACTTGTACGAAAATGTGAAATTTTGTATACAAAGTGAATGAGGAGTCCGACGTGACGTTAGCCTTTTGACAAGGCCTTCGACTTTGGACTTCCCCCTCGACGGCGATATGGAGTCCCCAATAACAGCGCGAGCGCAGCGAGCGCCATCTTGCGTTAGCAAGCTGAGACGCCGACAGGCGTCGAAGGCCTTAACAAGAGTTTCACCGACCTCTTGTTTTTTATTGTTTTCAGCAATATTCTGGTCGGTGAAAGTCCAGCTCCAATGATCGCGCGTTGAAATGACGTAAAAATGAATTATGCATAAGTCGAAGATGACCGCTATTTGTACATGCCTCACGTAGCGTAGTCTGATATCCTAAATGGCGTTTGCGATACTGAGCGTGAGCGATTCTGAACTTGAAGAAAGCCTTCAACATGCCGCGAAAACGTTGAATATCACAAATTTCACACANTAGGCGGGAAAATAGAGTAAAAGCTCAAATAATTATTAGGGTTAGCCTAGGCTAATGGTGTATTTTATGGTATTTCGAGTCAGCGAATTTTGCAATCAAGGTCGAAAAGCACACTAAACATATTCTTATTTTGAACGAACAGTAAATCAATCTCAGAACAGGTATTACGTTTTTGATTATGTAAAAGGTATTGTATAACATTGCTTTCGTCTAAAAAAAAAATCTTAATTTCCACAGTGGCGGATCCAGACGTGGGCATAGGGGCGCGCCCCCTATGATTTTTCTCCCTTGTGTTTTTTTCTTCGCAGAGCTGCGATTTTGCATTATATAAATAGTCTATCAGCCTACTATGACAATAGTTGTGATTGTGCATATTATAACGGATAAGAGGGGCACAGGCTTTTGATGACCCCATCATTTTAATGAACGACTCTGACTCCTCAGAATTGAAGATCATTTTTGCTAATTTACATCATATACGTTAAAAGGAGGGTCTACCCATAAATAATATTTCTTTACCAGGAGCAGAAAAATTAGGTGAACAGAACACAAACAGTTTGAGACAAATTGGACAACTATATTAAGAAAGTTATGAATGTTTATATATTTAGACAAATTGGCAACTGATGACGTCATAGGTGCACAACTGACCATTTATTACATTCATATCAAGGTCATAAATGTAACTTTTTCCCCAAAAATATGATTTCCTCAAAACTTTGACCGTAGGATATCTTTATGATAGATATGTAGATTCACTATTTTCTTTAAACTTGTTTTGTTTTACTCAGAAATGTTTAATTCTTCTGTTTAAAAAAACACTTTGGGGTAGACTCTTCTTTTAATCATGATTCACTTTTCAAACCATCAGTGTCCCTTTCGGATAACGACGGAGCATGGTGTGTATGCGGGATTGAACCTGAACAGGGGACGAAAGGGATTTAAAGTCAGTACGTCACGATCGACATGACTTTCGGTTGCGAGCGCGCACGGACGGCGTGTTTCGTATTGGCAACAACGATATTTGAAAATTTCCTTGCTTACGCACCTTGCCAAGCTCAGAAACTCGGAACACTTCGTACGACTTCTCGATCCATGTTGTTGCGTGTAATTTTGATTCGTCCCCTCTTTGGCTTCGATTTTTTTTTTCTAAAAACGTGCGGAACGCATACGTTTGCGACTGCCGAGCTGTGAGCTAGCAAAATAAAGCTTGCTTACTTGCTATTCAAGGTTAAAAAAACATGTGATTTTCTGTTCGCCATTCTTCGCAATCAAAATGGCTGCGGACAGTTTGGCTCGCAACCGGAAGTCATGTCTATCATGACAGAGTGACTTTAACATTCTGAGACGTAAAAAAAATAATGGTCCTTACAACTTGCCCTTTTTTCATCACTTTTCATCTTCTACGTTCTACAATTGCACATCGTGAGACAACTGATCAACTCTCTTCAATTACTTTTCATCTTGTCCGAAATTGTAACGTTGGGAGCCCGCCAATCATGCAGTCCCCTCCCCCTTTATACAAACCGCCTGAATATTCACAGCTGTATTTCCTCCTGTTTAACAATATTCTTTGCTCTCAATCAATTTCGAACATTTTGTATTAATTAATTCGAGTGAGAATTAGTGATTAGTCACAATTACTCCAATGTTAATTACTGTGACACACGATCGCCCGTTTGTCGCCTTGAGCTGCGGAAAGAAGCCGTGACTCTACGTGGTTTACAGTGAACACNATAAAGTAGGACTAGCCACCATTTTCAATGTTGTATTTTCACGTTTGTTATTGTTTTGTTTTATACTATATTAATGATTATTGAAATGATTGTTCTATGATTATTGTTACTTTGATGTTGTTCACAATTTATTTGATCAATAAAAACTTTAAAAGAAAAAAAAACCAAAAAAAACACAATGGTTATACTCTGGCTCATTATGAATTTAATAACTCATTCACATCTATATTATGAGGCTAGAACAACAACAACAAAAAAAAAACACCACCGATATAGGAAAAAGAAATGGTGAAGGGTAGCTGAAAAAGAAAAAAAAATGTTTGAATAGCGGAATTTGAGGGCCTTGGCCTGGGAGGGGGTAGCACGTTTGGCGCTTGAGTGACAGGATTAAATGATATTTTTTTTCTTCATTTTTTTCCAATTTCTTTTCAAAGATCGATGTATTACTCTAATAAGAATACTGGAATAGCTACTCACAAATTTATTTTTTCTTTGGCCCTATAATAGTTTTGGCAATTTCTATGTTGTACTTATGTTTTAAAAACTGAAATCATTTACCTACAGAAGCTGATAGATGGCGCTCTTTTACTTTTGTCAAAGTTGAAACTTGACAATACAGGGAAGCAGTATAATGAGGAGGAATTAGAGGAGGAAGAGGTCTGGAGGAGACGGAGAAGGAGTAGGATAATAAAAAGAAGGAGGAGGAGGAGAAGAAGAAGAAGAAGAAGAAGAAGAAGAAGAAGAAGAAGAAGAAGAAGAAGGAGGAGGACGAGGAGAAAAAGAAGAAGATGGAGACAGAAGAAGAAGAAGAAGAAGAAGAAGAGGAAAAAGAAGAAAAGAAGTAGAATGAGAAGGAGAAGACGAAGGAGGAAAAGAAAAAGAAAGAGGAGGAGGATGAGAAGAAGGAGGGGATGAAGAAGAATAAGAAAAAAGGAGAAGAAGTAGAAAAAGCAGAAGGTGGTGGAGGAGGAAGAAAAGGAGAAAAAGAATATAATTGTGAAAAGATGAAAAAGGACAAATGAATGAGTGATAAAATTGAGCAAAGTTATAATAAATAAATTGAATATAATAAGAAATCTAAGGTAAATAAAGGAAAAACACGGATTGATATATAAGGAGAGAGAAAGAGAAACGAAATCAAAGATTGATGGATAAAGGGTGATCAAGGGATTAAAAGACAAATAGATGAAAGGGTAGTTTTAACGATCCATAGATAGACATAGGGTGGAGGACAACAACTGGTGACGGATGGATCTAGTGAGAAAATAGGATATAGATAGATAGATATATATATATATAGAGAGAGAGAGAGGGAGGAAGGAGGGAGGGAGAGAGAGAGAGAGAGAAAGAAAGAAAGAGAGAGGGGGGAGTATATAGATTGATAGAGAGAAGGGGAAGGAGAGGGAAAGAGAGGGAGAGAGAGAAAGAAAGGAAGAGAGAGAGAAAGGGAGAGAGAGGGAGAGAGAGAGAGAGTGAGTGAGAGAGAGAGAGAGAGGGGGGGGGGGGGGGGGGGGGGGGGCGGTGTAAGTGGAGTAGGATCAAGGAGTTTCATCATACCCTATATTTATTACATTGATAATCATACTACCATATTGTGTCATACTTTGTGTAGTAGAATGACGGCTCGTCTGTCTTCACTGCGCTTATCAATTGGTGAAAGCAAAATGTAATCTGTTGATCATGGAAGTGGGCGAACGCTTCGGAAGTTGTTTAGGAAAGAAGACTTGCCATTTATAATAATTGACCTCGGCCTACATAATCTCTCCTCATCATTTTTTTATGAGCAAGATTACATTTTCGTATGAGTTCTTGAACATATATGTTTTTTCCAATTCAAATCAATTAAGATCAATCAAATTGAATTAAATTAAAGGGGAATGAATCTTAAAGGATGATATACATGCATTTCTACTAATTAGACTGGATCAAGCTCTAAATGAATTCAGATTTTTAACGTAAATTTCCCGATAATTTAGAACATGCTGCTATCACAAGGGGCTGTCATTTAGTTTAGAACAGGTATTTAGGCATAATCCATTGATATCATTGTCAATGGCATGGAAATAATTCAATCAACTTGAAAATAATTCAATCTTTGGTTAATAAAATACACCATGTTAGAAAAGGGGGTGCACCCTCCCCTCTTTCCTCCCCCAATCCGCGCCTATGATATCCAACATGACTTTATTAAAAACTCATACAGGCGTAGGAGTCATGAGCAAGCATTTCGTGTCAGAGTTTGATATGGTTATATTGCACTCACTTTACCTCATGGGCCAAAAATGAAATTGACAGAATATCCTGTAGCATGATGGTCATGTTTGTACGTGTACACAGAGGTTGAGATTGAGACTAGAAGCTAAGCCGGTCAAATTGGCGCTTGCGCGATCGCCGGGCGCTTCCCTGTGTAAACCGATTGGAGCGTAAACCGTTCCGTTCCATCCGCAGCTAGCGAGCCTGCTGCCGCTGCTGAAAAATGTATAAAATTAGGAGAAGAAGATATATTTTATAGCAATTTCAGTTTGACCGCTTAGGACCATGTCCTCGTTTCGGAAATTTGCTCAGTGGTTACAACCAGAACCGGAAAATGTCGTGCTTAACTGGATCAGAGGAGCCAATGTTGTCTTCGGACCCGCAACAAGGTAACCGGTCCCATGCGTGCTGTTTTGTGTTTGTAATGGAATACTTGGCTTTAAACTTGTCGATTTTGAGGCTTATTGCTTTCATTCGAGAGCGAATGGTGGATTTTTATGATGAATAATATATCTTGTATGTAGATTCATTGTAAATGTTAATGATTGTTCATTTGAAGCAATTTAATAGTCGTTTTAATGTTCTTAATTGATGATTTTATGAATTTACATCCTCCAACACAGACGAGTTATTTTTAGAAAATGATGTCATCGCTTAACGTGTACGCGCGTTAGACATAGTCTCCCCATACCAGGACCCTTTTCATTATGATTTTTCTGCCTTTTTACACTCTAATCGTATTTTTAAGGGGGATTTTAAATGATGAATTCCAAATAAAGGATTTACACAAGAAGAAGAATTGTTCAAGAAAAAATAAAGGTATTAAACTAGAGGAGGAGAAGGAGATGGAGGAGACGAAGAAGAAGAAGACGATTAAGAAAAAAATAGGATGGAGCTAAGAACAAGAAGGAGGAGGAGAAGAAGAAGAAGAAGAAGAAGAAGAAGAAGAAGAAGAAGAAGGAGGAGGAGGAGGAGGAGGAGGAGGAGGAGGAGGAAAAGGAGAAATGGATGAAAAGAAAGAGTAGGATGATGGGGAAGAGAGGATGAGGGAGAGAAAAATGAGAAGTAGCCCCATACTTTTCAGTGTTATGTGCAAGCTTGTGGGAGTGTGTGAAGGAGATGGAGGAGGCGAAGAAGAAGAAGATTAAGAAAAAAATAAATGATGGAGCCAAGAAGAAGAAGAAGAAGGAGGAGGAGGAGGAAGAGGAAGAGGAAGAGGAAGAGGAAGAGGAGGAGGAGAAGAAGAAGAAGAAGAAGAAGAAGAAGGAAGAAGAAGGAGGAGGAATCGGAGAAAAAGGAGAAAAAGAAAGAGGAGGATGAGGAAGAAAAAAATGAGAAGAAGGAGAAGAAGAGGAGGAGGTGTAAGAAGAAAAAAACACAAGATAAAAAAGCAAATGTACAAAAAATTGAACAAAAGAAAGTGTGATACTACACTGTCAGTTTGTTAAACGGAGAAAGGTTTAGATTTAAAAGAAGAGGTATCTAAAATGAAAGCAAGATACCTTTTAAATCAAAGAGGAAGAGAGGAAGTGATGGATGAATCTAAAAAGCGAAGTATTGGGTATTGAAAGAGAGAACTTACAGTAAAAAAGTCAAAATGGTGAAAATTGTAGAATGGAAAAGAGGAAGTATACTAGAAAGAGCACTCAAATGAAGCACTCTGTTGAAATATTTGAGAGTAAAAATCAGTGAATGAATGAATGAATGAATGTAAGAATAGAAGAAGAGAGATATGGTTTTACTACATTTTCTACATGTGGCATTGTGTACATACTTTGTGAGAATTATTTACCTGCAGTGCTATATACTTGTTGTATATCATACTTGAGAGTTGTGTACCCTAAAGTTAAACCTTCTCAAATCTCAATGAATACTTAAAAAAAAAGTTTCTGGCTCTGTCCTGGAGAGGGCTTTATTGAATGTGTTAATGTACGGGGTGTGGGTGTTGTGAGGAAAGATTGGTACTCCTTACATCTGAATAGATGTCACATCTCCTTTTCATATCATTTTAGTTACATAACACTTAATTTTTTGAACAATATCAATCTCCATTACAAATAGGAGCAAGGGTTTTGAATAACGAATGTGCACATTTTCATTGCATCGATAGATTGGTTGAGGCTGATTGAAAAGACTAATACCATCTATTGTATTGAACTAGTATAATCAGTCAAGTAATCTACTCCTGGTTTCCTCATTTCATTCTGTTTTCATTTTAATCATTATAAGAATGACAGAGATGCCAACTGTTCCAGAATCTGTTTGTGGACAATAATAAATTTATACCATACAGATTAACCGATAGTTTATCATGAAAGAATGCATGGCAGCAACTTCGGCAGTTTCAATTTCATTCGTCACAGTTGACCGGAAGTAAAAGTCAACAAATGTTAAAATGTCCACTGCTCTCGTTCGTTCACTCCCAAAATCACTATCGATATCTGTGGAGAAGTTTCAGATAACGTCACAGTAACATGCACACAAATTCCTACCAGGTACCCATTCGTCTGGGTTGAGTGCAGCACAATGTGGATGAATTTCTTGCTGAAGGAAATTAACGCCATGGGTGGGATTCGAACATGCGACTCTCTTGTTGAAAGGCGAGAGTCAGAATTCTTGATGGGTTTTTCTTAGAGGACTACATTTCAACTGAAATTATTTGGCAGAAATAACACTAACCCCAAATCAGAACATTTGGCTTTTACTATTGTTCACAGGGCATTAATGTCATTGGATGGCATCAAAAAAGATGAATGCACTTTTGGCATCACATTAAAAAAAATTAAAACAAGTTTTTGACTGGAGAAGAAAAGTCTAGTGCCAATGTGTAAGAAAATTTGGGTGAAGGAAAAAAATTTTCCTAGGTGTTTTTTGGTCTTATAACTGTACATCTGCTTACATCTTTGTATTTTGGTATCCTTCTGTCATCTGCTTACATCTTCGTATTTTGGTACCCTACTGTTGTCTGCTTACATCTTCGTATTTTGGTACCCTTCTGTCATCTGCTTTCATCTTTGTATTCTGGTACCCTTCTGTCATCTGCTTTCATCTTCGTATTTTGGTACCCTTCTATCATCTGCTTTCATCTTTGTATTTTGGTACCCTGTTCTATCATCTGCTTACATCTTCGTATTTTGGTACCTTTCTGTCATCTGCTTACATCTTTGTATTCTGGTACCCTTCTGTCATCTACTTACATCTTTGTATTTTGGTATCCTTCTGTCAGCTGCTTTATCTTTGTATTTTGGTATCCTTCTGTCATCTGCTTACATCTTCGTATTTTGGTACCCTTCTGTCAACTGCTTACATCTTCGTATTTTGGTACCCTTCTGTCATCTGCTTACATCTTCGTATTTTGGTAACCTTCTGTCATCTGCTTACATCTTCGTATTTTGGTATCCTTCTGTCATCTGCTTTCATCTAGTTATATTTTGGTACCCTTCTGACGTCTGATTACATTTGTGTATTTTGGTACCCTTCTGTCAAGCCTAATAGCAATGAAAAGCATCGATTTAGTTTTAGGTTGGCAGATGTGATAATTTTATATAATTTATGATTTTGTTGTTCTTCACAGGCGATATTTGGATGCGTTTGAGAGGCACAGCGGAGGTGCAAAACACCTCACCGAAAAGCAGCTGGTCAAAGCTTTGAATGATCTCGGATTCTTTCCTACGAAATCCCAAGGTAAGTGGTACAGGAAATAATTGTCTTAGAATCGCATCGCAATTCCTATGCATTGGAACACTTTTGTAATGTATTAAACTTTATTCTCGTTTTTCCCAAGACAAACTATGTATTCAGCTATGAAAGATAATGAGAGTACAATAGTCAGAATGCTACTTGCATACATTAATGTTGCTAGGTTGGACAACATTATGACTTGACCAACCTAGCAACAACTAATGCATGTTATCCATATTCCTTCTATTGAAATATGATTATCATACATAATGTGATTAAATAGTTTATCATTGTGCTATTGTCAAAGAATTGACATAAAAGCTTTTATATTTTTGGCCAATGTATAAAACTGTTTATTAAATATGTAAAGTAAAATTATTCCTTGTGAGAAACAATCAATTATATGTTCAACAAATTTTTTCACATGTAAATGTAATGTAAAGTAAAGCTTTGAAATGTTTCCTCAATGTATAAAATGGCTAATTATATATTAAAAGCAAAATTTATCTTTGTGATATATTTTTTTTAAAAATTTCCATAGAAATTTACAAAAGAATATGATAAAGCCTTTTTTTTGTTTTAAAATGTAATTCTGCATTTGTGTGTACATGAGCTATAATGAATCTTATTCAAAGTGGAAATAATATTAGTTCAAATTTTAAACCATATGAGGAGCGAATAAATTTGCCTTGATTTACAGGTTGTTTTAAATAAAACTTCATTTATTGAATATCTGTATGAATACTTTCAAAAGTTTTTTCCACATTGAATGATTGTGATACATCGTCATGTGCTCCTGATAGAGCAATTGCCTCTGTTGTAGCAACAGCCCATTTTTCCTGTTTCCGGAAACTCTAGATATATGGTTAAGACAGTAGAGTGAGAGTCAGTGTTAAAAGATGTATGCTTCCTGTCTCATGTGGGGATGCGGGGATATGTGAGTGTATTTTGATCAGGGGAGGGGGGGGGGGCAACCTGATCAAAATTTGTCTTTTAGTACCATATTCACAAGGTGCAATTTGTTGATTAGGGGGGGGGGGGGGGGGGGGGGGCAACCTGATCAAAATTTGTCTTTTAGTATCATATTCACAAGGTGTATTTTGTTTATTTTTGGAAAAGAATGGCAAGATAAATTTAAAATAAAGTCGAAAGAACACCTTCTCTTTGGATACTTTTCTTTATCTTTTTTTTTTTTTTTTTTTTCCTTTGTATATAACTTTGCCCTTCTGTATCCCCATTTTTACTGTGACAGAAATATAACTTCCACCTAGCATTATTAATATGGGAAAGCTTTAAGACTGAGTCTGGGCAATTTGGTTTTAACTAAAAGCAGAAAAAGGCCTATTTCAAAATTGGTAACCATCATGCTCAAAATTTGAAATAGGCTGCAAATGATTGATTTCATTTGCATGATTTATTTGCGTTTTGCAATTTTTAAGCAACTGCTGTCTTTTTCATAAAACATTGATTTGCATGAAAGTTTTGGTCTACTTTGTATTTTTTCCATTTTATTAACGTCATGCAGGTTTGTAAGCATGTCGGACGGACTATCTCACCTCAAAGGAAATACTCCTGCTCTATTACTTATTCTTTTTCTTGGAAATCCATTTAATTGTNGTCATGCAGGTTTGTAAGCATGTCGGACGGACTATCTCACCTCAAAGGAAATACTCCTGCTCTATTACTTATTCTTTTTCTTGGAAATCCATTAATTGTTATTACATAGGAGCAGTCCATTGAAACCAGATGTGATGCATTGTAGATTTCCTGCAATTTTTGGAAAATGGTAATATTTAGCCCTTTTCGGCTGACAAGGAAATCTTAGACGGAAGTTATTTCTGAAAAAGAATACTGGGAATTTCATTCATTCTCCCTGGTCAAGTATCAATGCATTAGGTACAGTTCTTGGACAATATTCATAACTTTCCCACTTATCGTCTGAGTTGGTTCAAACTTTTTTGTGTGATTGAGTGATTAAGCAGCTAATATAAAATGACTGACCAAAGAGGTAGATAGATAGATAGATAAAATGGCTTTATTAGCAATTCATGCATGGCAACCAATTGTTAAATTGAGCATAATATGCACATTTAATTATACATAGAATATGGATGAAGTATGCAAAATAAATAATGATGACCTCCATCAATTATCACTATGACCACTATAGATGGAAATATATAGTGATGAGTGGGCAGCAAGTAAACATTATTTGATGGTTACTCAAGGGAGTATGATCTATCACCATACGTTATTACGAAAGCTGGTGATAACCAAAACAACTTAAAATGTGATCGCTTGCAGCTCTAACTGTTCATAGTCTGCAAGTACAGACTCTAGGCTTCCAGTGTGTGCTCGTGCAGAGTGTGATACAGAGTATGCAATCTGTGACTACATGACACTGCAGCATGGCATTGGGTCTCTGCTTGCAGACTAAACTGTTCCTGTGTCCAACATCAAAAGAAGAGTCTACCCCAAAATAATGATTTTATACCAGGAGCAGAAAAATATTAGTGAGCAGAACAAATGAAGTTTGAGGAAAATCGGACAAGTAACAAGAACGTTATACATTTTTATAAGATTTGGAAAAATGAGCAAATAAGTGAAAATTTTCAAACATGTTGCCAAATTTATGACATCACATGTGCGCAACTAACAAGAGTTTTCTTTATATCTATGGTGCAAAATTTTATAACGCTGATAAGTGGTTAGTTGTGCACCTATGACGTCATCAGTTGCCAATTTGTCTAAATATATAAACATTCATAACTTTCTTAATAGTTGTCCAATTTTTCTCAAACTCTTTTTGTTCTGTTCATCTAATTTTTCTGCTCATGTTGAAGAAATATTATTTTTGGGTAGACTCTCCTTTTAATCATAATTATTACTTTTTTCTTTGCTTTGATAGTATACTGTATGCTGCACACGGCCTCTGAATGTAGCTCCAGAGAACGTGCGGATCATGTGACCTTTGGAGAATTTTGTATATTCACTTCAGAGTTAGAACAATATTATGTGAAACCTAGGTAAGGACTGACATTTTTCTATTTTTGGAAGTATTTTTTTTAAAAGTCCATACTAAATAATCCGGTGTTTTATTACAAATTATAACCACCTTTTCTATTTTTCCCCTTTGGTTCTTTATTCTTTGAATGCGTTTTAATTTCCCATTCGTTTGTCAAAAAGTTCTTCTTCAAAACTATCCATCTTGAATTAATGAAATTAGATCCACAACATGTTATTTCTCCAACGAGTTTGATATCATGACATCATCATGACGTCATCTAGACAACATTTTATAAATTCAGATATTATTGATGACTGATCTGTACTTGATTTGTAATTGATCTCAACTTTCTAGCAACACCCCCTTAGTCCAACAAAGAAACATTGAAAAAGATGAAAATTGATTTGAATATTTTTTTTTCTTCTCTTTTTCCAAATATTTGCAGCATTCTTCCCAGTTTTACCTCACATTCCAGATATAAACCTATACCTCCTAGTCCGTCAAAGAAACAGAGATCATCTGTTATTTCCAATTTCAATGGTAAGTAAAGACACCATAACAAACCAGAGATGCCAACCGTTCCGGAATATGCATTATTAAAAATTGACAGTATGAATCACCTTGTAGTTGATCTAAATATTTTCTCAGGAGATATGGGGATTGTTATCATGCTTTCTCTCGTGAAATGATGTTTGGTTCTGCTGTTTAGTGATTCATATTTTAATCTTTATCCTCATGCATATTCAGGATGGTCAGAATCTGTGGCATAGGCATAAGATGTTAGGCAGGGTGTTCATGCTTTCTCCTGTGAGAAAATATCTGTTTCAGCTGTTTAATGATTCACATTTAAATCTTCATCCTCACGCATATTTCATATTTCGGAACGGTTGGCATCCTCAACATAGGGCACAGAGGGGTACAGTTTAAACATGGACAAACTTTATAGATTCTAAAAAGAACCCTTTCTTACTTCACATCACTCAATAAAACCTGTTCTGGGAAAAAACTCTTCAATCAATATGAAAAAATAAAGAAAGCTATTTTTAGGAAAATACTTGAATATTTGTAACAATATGAATCATGAAAAATAACTTCTCCAAGCAAATTTGACATGCTCTGTGGTCATGTCTTCATTCTCATGAGAGAGTTTGGCAATATATATGGTAATGTGTTGTACAATGCAGTTAAACCTGTCTGTAAAGACCACACAAGGGAGACAGAAAATGCTGTCTTTAACAGCAGGTGGTAGATAGACAGGTTCACTTACATGTAAATTGCTTTCTAGGGAATCAAGAAAGGTGGTCTTTATGGACAGGTGGTCTTTATATATAGGTGGTCGCTGAAGCAGGTTTGACTGTAGCATACAAGTTTACGAGGAGGTTGTACATGTACATGTATCTCAATGTAGAATCAGATTGCTTGTACGGTCCTACTCATCTTTCAGACAAGCTAATTGATTCTAACCCATCATATTAGGATTGCCATTCTTCAAATTTTAACTATTCATATCAGCGCTAAGTGGCCTGAGGTTGGTATGAAAGGTTAGGGTATGAAAATGAGAACTCAGATTTGATTGGTAACGTGATTAAGTTTGTCAATGATAATTACATTAGGGGAGGACGTATAGAAGACTAACATCAATGGCTTTGGTTGAAGATAATAAAGAAATTATTTTCGCCCAGAGTACTGGAAAGACTTGCTTTAAAGGGGAATCCACACCGTACATCATTTTGATTTTGAAAATTGAAAAGTCACTATTTTTGCGGCTGTTAGAATTGGTCATTTTCATTCCAATTTTATTGCACATTGTATTTTGACATCATCAAATTTGCTCTCCATTACTTTATTGAAATAAAATATTTGAGATGAAACTCTGCCTTAAACGATGATGACAATATTGATAATGAGATACATGAATAATGTTGACAAGTATATAAAAATCTGTAATTTTTGGCATAACCACATTAATGGATCAGGAGGATTTTTACCAAAGATTTAGTAATATCCTTTGATGTGGATCATTTACAAAGCAACTTAGGAAGTATCTGTGATGTCATAATAGATTACTTTCCATTCATTCTTTACATTCTTTTCTTCCAGGTAATTTATTATTAATAATTGTTATGCTCAAAACAAAAACAAACAAAATGTCAATAATTAAAAAAGTTCAATATATAAACAAGTGAACATACTTTGTATAAATAACATACTTTTGTATACTTTTATTCAGAAGAAGAAAAGGTGAAAGTCGTAGATTACAAATGAAAAGATATCCATGATGAAATCAGAGCTTCAAATACATGTTGCCAACTCAGGGATATCCATAAATAGATACTAAAATAAGAAAATAAGTTACTTTGAAAGGATTATGAGATTTTTTACGTTCTGTGATATGCCAATCTTTTTAATTGAAAAAATCCATATCCTATAACATTGTAATAGGCTTTTATGGCACAACTATGGTAGGTGGTTTTTTGAGAACAAGAAAGCTTGCCCAAGGCTTGACGAAATATGCCAACAAATAAGTTCAATTGTCACCAAACATTGTTTGTAAATATTAATCACTTTACCAGCATATTGAGAAATTCTCCTGAATAAAAGCAAGCAATTTTGAGAGTCTTTGTGGGAAATGAGTGATTGTGGTTTTATACTAGTATGTAAATATAGACATTTTAACAGATATCATCCAGGTTCAATGTTTGCTTTTTGGTTAACTTCTTAATAAGCACCGGCCACATAGGCCCCAGAAGCAACACGATTCAACACGACTCTTTGTTCTGAGGCATTTAACTGTGAATTCAAGTTAACAGAGAGTCATGTTGAATTGTGTTGCTTTCGGGCCTCTATGTGACCAGGGCCTTAGCGAATCAGAAATAGTGTAGCTTTTTAGTCTTACCATTATCAATTATATGTACTAGCAGATCTGCCCGTTTGTGCAGTTTTGCCTTCGTATTAACTTTGGGGAAAACGATAGTGATGAACATGACATGAAAGAAATATTTTTGCAAGCCCCAGTCTGCTGTGACCTGCTGAGCTCCGCTTCCAAGGTCACTTTTTATTTCCCTCTCTCTCTCTCTCTCTCTT
>BQKZ01000581.1:130867-143691 GCA_036244855.1 Temnopleurus reevesii | reverse complement strand
CATACACACACATCTATACACACGCACACATACACACACGCGCGCGCACACACACACTTACATACATACATATTTATACACACACACGCCTTAAAATCCTCCTCTCTCCTGAGATCTCTTTCACTCCTTACCATTTCGGATTTGCCACCTTAAAAGACAAATAAAAAAAAAATATTGTGAATGAAAACTCATTTTCGTTTAAGAAGAAGTCTACACTAGAATGGGGAAAAAACAATAACGATTCCCTCTCAGCTGTATAGAACGTGGACAAATCCAAGAAATTCAATAAACTTTTTTCGCGAATAATGTTTTTATCAAGATGAAAACGATCTTTAAAGATATGTGTGTCCTGTTACGAGGTATGCATTTATTGATCTAAGGGGGTGTTGCTCAAAAGTTGCAATTGATCGCAAGTTGCAGTTGATCGGGACGCGCCAATCAAAATCATTGTTTCATGCGCGTCTCATTAAATGCGCACACCACGCGCGAATGAAAATGCGCGTTACAATCTGCAAAGTTGCAGCTGATTTGCAGTTGATTTTGAGCAACACCCCATAAGTCTCCTACAAAACAAATAGACTCTTTTAAGACCTGGGAGGTGTTTCACCAAGATAACAAAAACATTACGTACGACTTTACGCTCGACAGGTAACCCTTCTTGTGCGCAATGATTCATAATATTACGCGCATTCAACGCAAGAATTGATACCAGCCGAACTTAAAGTTGTGCGTAACTTTAAGAAAGACTTGGTGAAACCCCTCCCTTGTAAGATATAAAGAAAATTACGGGCATCAAGTGATTTGAAACATTGAAAAAAAAAGTTTTCCGACGCCGCTAGTAATAATTTTACTCACCTCTAATGATATCACCCAACCTAAATCCTTGATGTTGAGAAAATAAGAATTCTGAAGGTTTCTCCAACAGGGCGTGTTTTCTTTACAATGCGTGAAATCAATTTAAGTCCCGCAGCTTTTGAATAAAATCAACTCAAAGGGCTGCTATAAATCTAGTTTTAATTTGCTTGATGACCTAATAGCTTGGAGAAAATCGACTTTCTTCATCCACAGATGGAATTCCTTAATGCTCCAGATTAAAAACTGTCTCCATGGCAAGCTCATCAGGTATCATTTACCCGAAGAACGAAGCACTGCTAGCTATTTTTAAGGGTCATTAGTCAAACAAATCGATTGCCTCTGTGCGTAGGAGCGACATTTGTTTGGTAATACAGCCTGTATCTTAATTGCTATCGGCAAATGTATCAGATTAAAATACCCCGATGTGTGAAAATCATCCCCTCCCACTCGTTGATCGCATCTGATTACAATCGAGTTTGTTAAATTGCGTTACAATTCGAGGAGATTAAATTGCATCTATTGGAAAAAATAAATATTTTACTCATTTGTTTATCTCGTCTAGTAGTAATGAGATAACTACACATTGAAGTTTAAAGCAAACGTCTGCTCACCGTTCATCAGATTTGCAAAGAATGGCAAAGAAAAACGCCCAACCGACGCTGAAGGCTGGCGCTCGACATCCCCGCACGTTATCGTCAGCCTAGCGGTTTCCTTCATATTTCTGCATTCATGGAGCGTCTACCGAATTCCATGAACGTTGGGCAGATACTAACATTAAATGCGATGACATGTTGTTAACGTGCACATGTTAAGCTCTAAACAACAATAATGTAATCAGCGTGGAATGAATGTAGATTTTTTTTTTGTATTTATTAATTATTAATCAGTAATGATAGATTCCAAACGGGTATCATTTGAAAACTTTTCACGTGTGGATACATTTAGATATTTGATGGTGTTAAATTTACACCGGCATTTTTTTTTTTATTGTATTCGCTTCTTTTCTTCATAAAATGTTTTCATCCTAACATATGGTCAGTGGCAAACTAATAGTCAAAATTAAAATCAATCCAATTTGGATGTGCATCCTGGGTCACTACTTCACAAGGCAAATATCACTTCGCGTAAATTATTTCGTAACTAAACAATACATAAACACTGCTTTACTCAAAGTAGTCGAAACTCCGCATTTTGTGGGTAAATTCTTCTGGTACAAATGAACTTAATACTGTTGTATTGAAAGAGCAGTTGTCGACAGTTCCGAAATATGCATGAGGTGTATTCTCATAAGATTTCGAGCTTATTGTTGTCATGTTTGCTTTTGTTATTTAGGTTATTTTGATGATTCATATCATGGAACCGCTGGCATGGAGATATGAACTATCATTAGGGAGGTTGCGCTCGACAACGGAGCGGCTCAACGACGGGAGAATTCGTCAGATTCCTGCGTTTATGCTAACCCGTCCTTATTCCCTCCGTTGCTCTTAACTTCTGTTACGCTACCCGCTCAACGGCAGTATGCAAATTGAGTGTGACGTCAGGAATCGAGCTTTCACGCCGAAATCCAAAGATTTGCATAATAGCACGTGATCTGATTGGCTACGCTCCTGCATCTAAGACGGACGCGGGATTGAGCAAAGACCGTTGTAGAATGCTGCTCTTCGCCGCTATTGTCACTGGCAACCAGCGAAGTCGACCTAGACGGCCGAAAATGGTATTGATCAGCGATTTTGCCGTTGGCGTTGAAGGTGTGTAACCTCGCTAATGTGGCTTGTGACGTGCAACTTAGAATTGGCATATCATGCAATGTCCTACAAAAATCCTTTGGGATGCATGCTAAAACTATGAGATAATAACAAGAACTTTAGATTTAATGTCACCATTAACATAAATTGATGTAAATTATTATAGGACAACTATTACCCCCCAGACATTCATCCCCGGACAACCACCCCCAGATTAACATCCCATTGCCAACAACGCTCCTAGGGCAAAACCCCCTAGGACAACTACTATCTAGGACAATTACCTCTTAGGACAACTACACCTTAGGATAATATTATCCCCTCAGAAAGCGATTCCCATTTTCTCTTTTTTTCAGGCTTTGGCATTTTTACGGGAGTGCCCGCCTCCTCCGTCAGTCCCTGGAAATGGTATTAGCTATCCTCTTCATGATAAGGCGTCTTAAGTTCTTGCGCCACCCTCTTAGCATAGTCGTATCGACATGATCGACACTAATGTCTATGTTACGAGAATGGCACAAGAAGTCAAGACGTCTCAGCAAGAAGAGGATAGCTAAGGCCATGTTGAGCAATCGGCCCCTGGATAATTGTCATGGGACAGTTTTCTTAAAGGTGTACTTGTCCTAGGGGCAACTGCTCAGGGGTACTTTTCCTTTAATACACGGATATTTGTATGAAGCTTTTATCAAATTAATAATGATTCATTGCGCCTGTAAATTACACATACAATGAAGATATTGATTAAGAAAGTGACATTTGAAAACAAATCAATGTTCGCAGACAAAATTGATTTACTAAAAGTTTCTTGTGATTTTGTAGCTATATTCATATATTGATTTTAGGTTTCCCAGATAACAAAACTATCACAAAATTGGAAGGACGCATAATGTGCTCCAAGATCTTGAACTTTTGCTGATTATTTGAAACCTGGAAAGTCATTTTCATATTTTCATCGACTTTTCAATGCCTTCTCAGTCTATACTTTTATGCAATACACCTCGTTATCTTGTTAAAATTGTCTTCTGTATAAAACATGGATATGTTATTTGCTTTTCTAAAATATCTTTCTCTGGTATCCCTCAATTTTTTTGCCTTATGTTGGGATTATCTAAAACATCATTTTGTAAAATTTTTCAAATGCTCTGAAATCTGTGTGCAATCAATTTATATATCATATCTTATTCAAGATATATTTCAGAAAATTAAACGTACGGAATTCTCTTACAGACGTTCATACATCATGTTTTGGCTTTATTTTGTATACTGATATTATTATCGCTCAATTATAGAAGTAAATATTGAAATCCATCAAATAAGAATATCTGATATCATATAAAATAAGTAAGTTATGTTATTATCATGTCATGTCATATCGGAAGACCTCAAAAGATGGAAGTTGTTTGTATTCTGTGTGGCGTTCAACAAGGAAATGATAGAGCAACGTCGAACTGGCGCTGCTGCTCAGCGGCTGCCGGGCCCACGATCTACAAGGGCAAAAAGTTTGAATTTCAATATTCATGAAAAATATGATTTTTTTTTTAAAAGCAAATGAATATCAACAGACCCATCAAAATAAAAATAAAATGTTGATTCTATATCTTAGTTGCTAATAATGATCATTTTTGATGAACATCGTTATGGTTATAAAAAATTAAACTTTGATCTTCCTCAAAACGGTACCACAAAAGCTGTAATAGTCCATAATCTTAACCCGTGCAAATTTTTGGATGCTTCTCGAAAGAAAATACTATTTTTTTCGCTGCTCCCCCCCTTAAATTTACTTTTCCAGGAATGAGATGCAATAGATACGCAGATCAGGGATGCAGATCCAAGCTATAAATGCATTCCCATAAAAAGAGGATGCCCATGTAGGCGCAGTATTTAGGAGGCATTGAGTAAATTTTAGCTTCTTTATGTGCACAGTTTTTAAGAGAGAAGTGATAATCAATCACTAAGCCGGAGTACTGAAATAGCAAGACATTATTTACGACAACTCTCATTGGACAGTTGCCATGGAAACCAGAGGAAGCCTCAATTCCATGGCAAAAGCAGTGTAAACGATGTGGCACAACCGATCAATACAATAATGCAGCTACGAGAATAATATAACTTCAACAAAAATGGACGAAACAGCTGACCTTTTACCACAGAGACTTTGGACTTGTAATATTTAGTATATACTGCAATAACAAAACATTTCGCGTTTAGCTCTTATTGCAAAATGTATTGATTGCTATATGTACTGAAGTACTTAGTTATAACAACACACTAAAGGCTAAATCACACCTCTGCGTTTAGAGCCAGTGTCTGCACAGAGTTTATGAAATGTAAAAACGCTCTGTGAACCCAGAAGAACGGGAGGAAAGGCGCTTAGCTGACGCTAAGACACAGCAACGTAATACGCCTTCAACGTCGGACAAGCGTTTTCCCCTTGTATTTTTACGTTTAAGGAGCGTATATCATATTGATGAACACTAGAAACACGTTCGCAAAAATACAAAGCTCTAATGGAGGCTTTAAACTACGAGAGTGAGTTTGACATGAGAAAGGAGTTTCCCTTGGATATTCTTATGCTGCCAATTTCATATAATTTTTTTTCGGAAAGAGGAAAATTTACAGAATATCAATATCCCGTACAGCTGCTTCGAAAATCCTTTTATCCTTGGTTAAGCTGATATTTCCCTTTTCTAAGTTCGTCAGTTTCCATGATAGAAAAAAACAAGACCATTTTAAGAGTTTGACCAGTCTCTGATTATGCAGAGTCTTTGATTGAGCTTCAACATACCAAAATGAAGCTAAAATGGCAAGTAATTCCGGTGCTGCCATGAAATTACCGATTCTCAACATAAATGTTTATTTCTTACTCATCTCCCTCGGCATATACATGTATGCCCCCTCTCCACAGCTGCGCCCCATACTCTCTCTCTCTCACTCCCTCTTTTTCTCCTCTACTTCCCTTCTATGTATCCACTCCTCTCTCTCACCCTGTTTTTGAGTCTTTGATTGAGCTTCAACATACCAATATGAAGCTAAAATGGCATGTAACACGGTGCTACCATGAAATTGCCAATTCTCATCATAAATGTTTATTTCTTACCCATCTCCCTCAGCATCTATGCTCCCTCCCCACATCTGCCCCCACACTCTCTCTCTCACTCACTCTTTCTCTCATCTACTTCCCCTTCTCCCCTCCTTTCTCTCACCCTATCTCCATCTCTCTCTCTCTTTCTCTCTCACCCTCTCTTCCTCTCTCCCCCATCTCCCTCTCTCTAATTCCTAAATTAGTGTCTTTTTTATTCATTTCCCCCGCTGGTTGTTTGTAAACCGATCGCCATCCATCACCTTCCCGTATATCATTCACATCTCTGAATTATGACTGTTTATTACAGAATTATGCATGAAACAGACTCATTGATATCTCCCAAGCTAACAATTCATATCAGTCAAACGACCCCAGTGTGAGCATTTGATCTGTTTATGATTTTATTACGATATGACGAATATGGCCTCATTATCGCATGTGACTTTTTGTCATACACTGTTATTCATGTGGAGTTGATTCAGTATTAAAGAAATTGCGTCGGTGGGTCAAAAGGGACTCGCTTTCCCAATTAAATCTGACCGAAATTAGTATAGTGTCAGATAAGTAAGATTATGAATTTCTTGTTTTGGCCACGAATTTCTCGAAAAATTTCTAATTGATTTTTGTTGTCTGTTTGTTTTGCCTGTAGGTTCCTTTGGCTATAATGTGTATTTGTTGAAGACCAATTTAATAGGAGGGGGTAAATATATATGGGGCCCAGGGTTTGTGAAATCCCCGAAACGCTAGTAATCATATATAATTTAAAAAAAATGAATAGCATAAGTGCAATAAAAAATACTGACCACATCTTTCTATTCATAGCTAACATCTGCCAAGCGATCATGACGCTCCTTGAACGCATAAATACGGAGCGCAGACTCCGTGCGCGACGTGAAAGGTTTTCGTGTAGCGCTCGACGTACGCGCACGTTAGGGTCAGCTAAGCGCCGTTCCTTAGTGGCATGATCGCTCGGCAAACGTTGGCTAAACGCAAAGGTTTGAACCAGCCTTAAAAAATCTTTATTTGCGGGAAATTTAATTCAACCATTAAAAGTTGACGTCTGAGAGTCAATTCCATTTAAGATCAATCGCTTTTCGACATGTCTAAGTTACTTAATTGCGGCGACTTTTTAGATGACACATGTACCGAGCCATTTTAAGTCAAGTTAACTCAATTTTATTCACGATATACCTGACTCGCAGCTGGCTCTTTTTCAATTAAATTTGACAAAGCTTTTATATTCATTATTCTAATTGCATACAGAATGAAAAGGAGAAAGAGATGGGCGGGGGACGAGAGAGATATAGTCTGATGATCGAAGAAATAACAAATGTCAAACAAATTCTAATTTTGAAACCACCTCCCCAAACGTGTGTGTTTACTTTTCGATTCCTCTCTCATGTTAATACAAACACATTCTGCAAACGTTCTTGTGTTTGCAAAGGTCACACGAATATATTGAGAAAACTTGAAAGATTTCGATTTCCCTCCTGACATGAGAGGATATTATAGATTCCCTAATCAACTAATTGCATACTATATCCAAGCTAATGGGGCAGTCACACCAACACACTCTAAAACAACCTAATCATTTTTTTTTATTAGATCGTCTTATGATATTATTATGACTAGAAATTAATCATTCTGAAATGGATTTATAATCATACGTGACTTGTATTAATTTTTTTAATTGAATCTAATCATTTTGATTAGATTTCCTATTCGTAAGATTTCCACATAAAAAAATGATTAGATTTTTCTAATCATTTTGATTTGATTAGATTTCCAGGTGTCCCCGTTTGTATTGATTTCCTAATCAGATTTGATTAGATTCTAATCAATTTTGATTAGTTTGTTTTTAGAGTGCAAGCTTATCCCACACAGCTAATCTGCTGCCAAACACAATTACCTTAAATTTGAATTACGAACTATGAATTAATGTTTCATTTGATTAATGAATTTGTACAATTGAGATTGAACATTAGCATTCAAAAAATAAGATTTCAAACGGAATAAGACATTAATGATTATAATTTTAATGATTTTGTTTGAGAGCAGAGTAGGAACAGTCTGTAGGCGTGGCAGCCCTATCGTTCAACAAAACTGTGATTATTACTGTCTTATTCTGTTTGAAATGGTTTGAAGGATTGAAGGTTAATTTTCCAAATCTTAATTATACAATTTCATTGATTAAACAAAACATTATTATTTTACAGTTTATAGTTCAAATTTAAGACATTTCAGCTTTGCAACAGAGTGGGATATCAGCCTGTAGGTGTGACTGCCTCGTAAGAAAACCATCGGTAATTTGGAATGGCGAGTGTACTTTGACTGGATGGCGTAAAGCTCAGTAATCAAGTCTGTTTCATCGTATGGGGGAGCCCATCGCCATCAGCGGAAGCGAAATAGGATTTGGACAAACTATACAACTTACATTCAAACATTCATAATAGGAAGATGCACTCAAATGAGATTTTCCTCCCTCCTATATTCTGCGGATAAATATAGAATAGTCGAGCAGCAGTTGCATCTATTAGGTGAATATTCAGAGAGGCTAGGCTACTTAATTTGCGTTCATGAGGCTATTGGTAAGAATTTGTTGAAGCTGGGTTTTTTTTACGTGTTGGTTTGTCACGTCTGCGCCATGAGCGTCATTATTGACGGACCTGTGCACTTCAAAAGAAATCACCATTATTATTATTATTATTATTATTATTATTATTATTATTATTATTATTATTATGCTCACAGTGCATAATGATGTGGTTTGCTGTATTTAATATGGACATACTCAGTGACAAAATTTGAAATGATTTTTTTTAAGACGGCAGACTTTGTTTTCATTCTTATCGATTGCGTAGGAGCTCGAACTTTATCCATGCACAGTGTGTAAAATTGTTTAATTACTGGGCTTTCATTCTACAACGCGAACGCTATTTCAAGATGTTAGATCTATCATGTATATGGGGAACCAAATTGAAAGATAATGTGCTTTCGAATACAATGAGGTCCTAGGGGTTTTGGACATGATTTTGTTTAGAAAATGAAAACTTGGCAAAATGTGTGAATGACCGTTTCGGCAGTCCATAAATGTAACGTCGTTAATAGCGTTCGCGTTACAAAACGAAAGCCTAATAATATAATCCATATAGGATGGACATTATGTATGTCTAGTGTATGTCCAGCATATATCTGAGTAAATCGTACGGAAAGTCGTAGAAATTTTATTTCAATGGCCACAGGTAATATAGAATTAAATTCCAAGCATCTATCAACCTTTTTATTTTGCTGGAGGAATAATGATCGATAAAAGGCGTAAAGCTAATGAAGTATTCACCCTGCCCATTGTCTATCTCACCGCGTACAATTTACCATGGCAACTAAAGGCCTACTTACACCTTTGCGTTTTTAGCTTACGTCAGCCCAGCGTTTCTGAAAATTAAAAACGATCCATAAGCGCACAATGTACGCTGATCACACGGTGGACTGACGTTCGGCTACGGAGCGTACGCCGAACGTCAGTCTAACGTGTAACCTGCGTCTTTGTGCGTCAAGGGAGTGATTTTGATTGTCAAAAACGCTTTGCCGACGCGGGCTTAAAACGAAAAGGTGTGAGTCATCATTTATATACGCAGTGAAAATGAGCAACGGCTTTATACCAATGAAGCAATTTACAAGGTGTTATTTTCATTTTAACACTCGAAAGTAACCATAAGGATGAAAGCATGTCGAAGGGCAAGAAGAAAATTGTTGCTACAATTAGATGTGCTTGCGGAGATCACTGTAGGCAGAAGTCCAAAGAAATTGCACAAAGTAAACAATTTTCATCCAAGCATTCCCCATAGCGCATTACCCATAGCGAAAGAAAATTTCATTCCCTCTTATTCTGTGGAGAAATATCAAACAGGTGTCATATCTGTTCAATGAGTAAATAGGGAAAGTACTTTCTTTTGTGTGAGAAGATATTGTGAAGACCTGAATGAGAATTGTATATACTTTGTCCAATTCCTTTGTTCCTTCTCTTCACAGTGTAGTCGAAAGGTCCTTCATTTATATTTTTGTTCTCGTGGGCAAATGGCCTTTCCGTTTACAGTCCATCTATGCCGGGTATTATATATATGGCACATTTTAACCAAACATTTATATAAGCAGTATTTGACCAACATTCTTTTTAAGAATGCACCTCTACCATTACATCTGTTTGGGAATGGAATAGCTGAAAGTGGGGGAAAATATCACTGAAAAGAAAAATCTTGTGGTATTTACTTCAATCGGCTTTGTTTAAAAAGGGAAACTCCCTTGGATCTTTTCAAGATTTTATAATATTACGCTGAAATGCATTTTTTACTAAACGTGAGTAAATTTTTCTAAAGCAATAAATTAAAATGGCACAAAAATAGCTCCAAATAATTATACCAAGAATATATGTATACATATCAAATTATATATCAAATATATTAAATGCGTTAGAAATTACTCCAATGTTGATCGTAAACCCACTGTATTCATAACATTTTCATGACGGAGCTTCCATCGGAGTTTCACAACCCATTGCGAAAATTTTTCTTTTTTAATCCTATCTTTCAGCCGGCGCAGGCTAAAGACGCAAAGGTGTAAGTCGACCTTTACAGATTCTTATCATGTTAGTAATCCCAACATCATACATAATGCAGTTGTAATCAGAGTCTTATTTGGAGATTGTGATTTCAAATGTGATGGCAAACCTCACCAAAGATCGATGATATCATGAAATATATCACGTTCATATCTAGATCGAGATAGCATTTGATTATCATAATTAGTTGTGTTATGAAACATCGGGGTCCCTCAGGGGAAACCTCGCCTTATCACATTTATAACGCATTAATAGACGCCCGCCTAAAGGCCGATTCACACCTTTGCGTTTTTAGCCTGCGTCTGCCCAGCGTTTTTGGAAGTTAAAAACGCTCCCTTGACGCACAAATATGCTGGTCATGCGGTAGACTGACGCTCGTCGTACGCTCGTTGAGCGCAAGCCGAACGTCAGTCCACCGTCTGATCTGCGTATATACATGCTGTCCGTCAAGGGAGCGTTTTTAATTTCCAAAAACGGTAGACCGACACAGGCTAAAAACGCAAATGTGTGATGCAGGCTTAAAGGCCGACTCACACCTTTGGGATTTTAGCCTGCGTCGGCCTAGCTTAAAAACGCTCCCCGAGCTCAAAGTATACGCAGATCAGACGGTCTACTGATGTTGGGCTTGCGCTACGGAGCGTACGCCGAAAATCAGTCCTCCGTATGGCCTGCGTCCAGGAATTTACAAAGATCAGCCAGATAAAGAATGATCTATTTAGCTCATTATGGAACGGTTTGTGACCCACAAAACAGTCACAATTATTATAATGATAACAATATTAACCGTACCAAAAATGTTACGATGATCATGAAACAGGTATGATGACAATGATGATACTAAAACATGGAATAATCAAGCACAGATGAATTAAAGCGTTGGGGGAACTTCTTCAAGAGCATATTGCCGTGTCACTTAATTTTCTGCTTCTCTTAAAGTGTTTTTTTTTTCATTAATGTCGATATGATTATTGACAATTGAGTCACTACATTTACCGCAACATTATCAATCTGATCCAAAGTCATCGTTTAGTGTCTAAAATATCTGAATAATATTTCCGTGCTAGGCTTGAATTATTGTCCCAGTATTCTACATTTCTTCTAACTACATAATTGAGTACATTTATGCAAGAACTTGTCTTTCAATTCATGTTGGTTTTAATCCATCTAAATATTGTAAAAATTCTAATGATTTTGATATAAATCTTTTACTTTCGAAATGTATTTTTGTCTTTGTTAGTATGTCTCTGTTATTCCTCCTCATTTTCAATTCCTTTCCGCCCTCCCACAACCTCGTTGTCTTTCTCCTATTCATCTCATCAATTCGCATCACGTGTTCGGCCCATTATCTCATCATATTTCTGGAAGAATACGCTCGCTGCATCTCAAAATAGGCCAATAAAATCAATCCACGACTAAAGAAGATCGTATTAAAAATACTTTGAGTGCTCATGGGGCGTTCATCTTTTCGAGGTAATCATAATGATCTTAGTCTTGACTTACGAGATATGGACTGCTGACAATTTTCGTTTTCTTGAAGTGGGAAATCCGTCGACAAAATTGAAAGAGAAATCACTTCCGGTTCTCATAGTACGTAATATTACGTAATAGATTTTTGTTAGCTCGAGCTAAAATGGAGTTTTCGATTTCATTCGTCACAGTCACAGTCAAAGTCGACCGGAAGTAAAGGTTAACCAATGTCAACACATCACATGCACTTTTTTTTTTATTTAGAAGTATTCATTTTGAATAACAAAATTACATGAAGAATACATCATAAATGAACATAATAAAATTACATAACTAAATCATATATAGGCTTATTTATGAAAATAAATAACAAAAGACAATCATAATATTTTCGTCACGCAGCAATTCATAAGTCAACAATCATTTCAATAAAAATAAGGATGGAATATGCCTTGTTCGTTCGATACAACGATCAATTTCGATCTCAGTCAACTAGTTACAGATGATGTCACAATATGGAGTTTTCGATTGTTCGTTTGCTCTGAAGATCAGTTTCGATTTCAGTTGAGTTAGAGATGACGTCACAGTAGCATCTACAAAGAGGTAAGCATTCGTCTATATGGGCTCGCCACAGGAGAGTGAGCGAACGTGAAAACCAAAATATGCTCGTCACAGATTGGGAGGGCTCGTCACAGATTAATTATAGCTGTGACGTTACAATGCAAAGCTGCGGGCAAAATGTGACGTGTACTTGCGGTTGACTGTGACTGTTACTGTAACTCTGGCGAATAAAATCGAAACCTCTATAATACCTAGCAGAGACTTGGGTTATGTTTCAGCAAACTGTGTGTGGATTTATGAAACACAACCCTGATGGGGACCATCTGGTCACTTTGCTTCTGGGAGCGATTTTCAAACCTGACGGTGGATCCCCACTTTGAAAGGAATAAAGATCGCCGCTAGTCCATAGATAGAAAGTCTATGATATGAATAAGAATAATCCGGAAAGTGATTTAAAGTCCCTTTTCTCTACGTTAATTTGTTGGTGTTTTCATTCATCTGA
>BQKZ01000581.1:109166-125873 GCA_036244855.1 Temnopleurus reevesii | reverse complement strand
AAAAGTTCATGTTATTCCTTTAATTTTTCACTTTTTAAGCTCCAATCTTCACCAATATGATTTTCAGGGCTTTCTGGAAGCGTCTGGGGTACTTTTATTTGCATTAAGTTGGAAAAAGTATTTTTAAATATTTTATTAAATATTCATGAAAAAATTGACTAAAAACAAAGAAAAACAAAAGAAATTGTCGGAAAGCGTGTTTTCTGTTTAAGATGCACAGGAGAGAGCAAAAGCAAACTAAAAATCATACATTGTGACCATTTCCATGCCTTTTTGGGCAGATTTGAAGCTGAAAACCTGAAATTATTCGAAAAACGGACAAACATGCCGTTTGTTTTGTGGTTGCCATGGCAACATGAAATACGGGATAATAATAAAAATGGTATCATAATGTCTGCAATAAAATTTCAGAAAAAGTCACCAAATTTGAGCGTAATCGGACCAAAAATGTTGGAGTGGTTAACGATTATGTGGTAGGGGGCACATTGTGCCCCCCTTGGGCTTTTTAGGGTTAAAGGTCTATGGCAAATGAATAGAAAAGATAGTGTACTGCAACAAAGATGTCAAACGTTCCGGAATATGCATGAGATAGCTTGCGTTGCCCTAATTCGCCCCATTAAATGTTATTTCGATTACACCAGTAAAACAAGACAATTGTTATACGAACATGCAAACATAGGTAACAATTGCTGACGATCAAACTGTCATAAGCATTTAGACTAAATTTGTACGCAATCTCTAGCACTCAACGTCATATATGGACGCTTTCGTTTAAGCCCCGGTCACATAGGACCCCGGAAGCAACATTACACGATTCATCCCGACTCGTTGTTCTGAAGCAGTTATCTGTGAATTAACAAAGAGTCGGGGTGAATCCTGTTGCCTCCGGGGTCCTATATGTGACCGGGGCTTTACGCACTGATCATTCAAGTGTTCCTTATTTTGAATCGAACATTAGGAATAAAGAGGATACGTAATTTATCCAATTTATGCTGCCAGATGATGGACAATAACATATTTCATTAAAATATTAAACAATTCTTTTATATCATACTTCTACCAAGGGGTATAGCCTCTGCATGGTTTATACTCACAGAGAAAATCACACACATGCACGTAAAAACAAATCAAATATCCCCATCTCCTTTCTTTTTCTGTCATCGAATTTATTCAAATCTAGACTTCATCTAATGCACGATTGAAGATGATAATAAAATCAGTTGCATATATGCCATTTCAAAACGTTCTCCGCAATCACCGTTCATGGATCGCACTCATAAATTCATTTTACAACGGAGCTCGCTCAAATACTATTAAGTATTAATTCCCCATCGACCCGACCTTATAGTCTACTCCAGTTAATACTTCCCCCATCTCAAATACATCATGGTTCAAAGACTGGTATTGACACAGGGTCTATTATTTCTCATCTCGTATGTCTTTACTTATCATCAATTATTTCTCCTGTTCCATTTTCGGGATGAGGATTTCGGCCCCATTTCCATGAAATGAAATCCCATCCTTTAGGCGCGGTAAAGGCCGACTCACACCTTTGCGTTTTTACCCTGCGTCGGCTTGCCGTTTTTTGAAAATTACAAACGCTCCCTTGACGCACGAATACGCAGGTCATACGGTGGACTGACGCTCATCGAACTCTCGTCGAGCACAAGCCAAACGTCAGTCCACCGTCTGATCTGCATATGCTGTGTGTCCAGGGAGCGTTTTTCATTTCCAAAAACGGTAGGCCGAATCAAGCTAAAAACTCAAAGGTGTGAGTCGGTCTTAAGACGGATATGAGAGACGGGAATGGAGCGAGATATCTTCTTCCGGAGAGACGCTCCTTCGCAATAAGGTAAGGTCAAGGAAGACCGTTTTGATGTAAAAAAAAAAAAGTGTCAAGTTGTTACAGTTGCATTTAATTAAGCACCTTAAAAGTTTCACTTGCATATCTTATTTTTGTGCATCTGGTTGCCATTGTAACATCAGTTGTGATCAAATGTTACTTTCTTTACCATTCATCATCTAATGGAACAGCTGTTATAATGATGATAGTAATATAAATAATAATACTAATGACGATAATAATAATCATTGAAATAAGTTAAAAAAAAAAAAAACAATAATAATAATAATAATGATATATATATATATACATGTAAATATGTGCCTGTTCACTATACAAATAGCCATATAATTGTTATTATTTTTATCATTATTGTTATTATCATTATTGTAGTACTAGTAGCAGTAGTATTGTTATTATTATCAGTATCATAGTTATGATAATACTAGTAGCAAGAATGATGATAGTGAATACGATAATATTAACACATCACTGTGGTGTTCGAGGTGCCTCTACATTATCACACTGGCTTTAGCCGTCGCCTTCCCGGACGATGTTCAAGCAGTTCAAGACATACTTATTCATACCAGGAACTCACACACCTAACATGGGTTGCGTGCAGCACAGTGTTTTTGAATTTCTTCCAGAAAGAAATTAATATGGATGGATGGAACTCGAACCGCGACCGAGATTTTTGGCCACTACACCTCGACGCTTCATAAAAAGTGATGATCAGGTTGGGTGCAATTTTGCAACTTTTCGAGATTTGACGTAGATTACATCTTTTCGCTCTTTGTGCTCCTCTTTTTTCCTTAGTGTGTAGGTTAATCATCCTCTAACAATGACAACAAAAGTATTATTTCTATGATGGAACAAAGGAAATACATTTCTCTTCAAAACAAACCAAAAACACGCTGCCTTATCTACGGTAGATATGAAAACATTTCATTTTTTCATCCCAAATTGTACATAACAATGATAACAAAAAGCTTTTATCATTATCATTATTATCATTATTATTAGTAGTAGTAGTAGGAGTAGTAGTAATAGTAGAAGTAGTAGTAGTAGTAGTAATAGTAGTAGTAAAAAAAAAGACAAAAGGCAAAAAAACAGAAAACGGGGTTGTGTCTCAAAAGTTCTTAGTACACCTTGAGGGCATAAAATGATAAAAGCAAATTTGAACCTAATTTAAAAACAATCAATGATGATAAGTCGTTGATCGCTTAAGGCATAAATGAACAAAAACAAACAAATTAATGATTTATTAGACAGAACGAATGAAGCCAGAAATAGATAGATAAACAAAACAATTATGAATAATCGATCGATACGCTATATAAATAGGTTATTGACAAATAAAATGCAATTGGCCATGAAGGGAATCACCGTGCACCCTGGTTGGGGTGACCGCAAATCATGATGCGTGAAGAACTCGTAAAATGGTATCTCAAAAGGGGCATTTGATGTATAGAAGAAAGAGAAGGGTGCAAAGGAGAGGGAGAGACAGAGAGAGAGGGGGAGAACTAGAGAGAGGGGTGGTGGGTTAGAGAGAGGAAAAGGAAGAGAGTGGTCCGGGTAGAAGGAGAGGGAGGAGGGGGAGAATGGGAGGGGTAGAGACTAACCGAATCAAGGTACTAGTTAGACGACCAAAAAGAATAAGGAAAGGAACAGGCGATTGTTTCTCAAGAGGCTCAAGTTTCTAAATTCATCCTGGGGATAGGGGAAAAACGGGAACGAATTCGAATGTCCTTAGAAAGAATCAATGTCAATTTTAATGCAATGATCATTTTTTTCTTGGCCTAAAACATATATAACAACAACGACAAAAAAGTAACCAAATTAATATCGATTTTCTCAGAATTTCAAACTCTCTTTAAAACAACTTACATTTTGAGCATGAGCTTGCTTACCATGCTTACGATGCGTACGTGATTTCGGCGAAACTTAATGATCATAGGTATTAGAAATCAGTAAGGAATCAGCTGGGCAAACTTATTTACAGTGAGCTCAAATAATCCGATTAAACAAATTAAGAAATGAATGGATAAAGAAATTAAATTTGTCGACTGGGCGATCATCATTCATAATTAGGACGAAATTGGGGTGCCGAATTATAACCAAGAAAAAGAAGTAGAGCGAGAAGATGAAGGAGAATAAGAAACGGATAAATTGAATTTGTCTCGACAGATTCAAGCTCGAAATTCAACCAGGAGGCACGGAATAAAGGAAGTTAACTTGAACGTCCTCAAATTTATTCTTTTTTTTTCATTGATATTCAAGTTTTCGTTAAAAGACAGGGTAGTTTCGTTCAAGCCACATGACCTACTTTGCAAGACAGCCTTGCCAAAAAGAATCAATGACAATTTTAATGTAATAACATTTCCTCTCAGGGCCTAGAATAAAGATGAATAAATTAATAAACAAACAACTAAATGAACGAAAAGATAATAAGATCAAATAGATTAAGTATTGAATTAATAAGCAAAAACACAAGATAAATAAGTCAATTTGTAAACTCATGTTGAATCAGGAAACAGTCCATATGATACCCCTCCCCCCCCTGTTAGGTCGATAATTTTTGGAAGAAATCATAACAATAGATATCATTGTGGAAGGGTAGAGAAAAAATTGGGAAGGAGGGGAGACAAGACAAAGAAAAAGAAGTAAGGCGAGAGGTTGAAAGAGAATAAGAAACGGATGAAGTTAATGTGTCTCGAGAGATTCAAGTTCGAAATTTAACCAGGGGGCATAGAAGAAAGGAAATGAATTCGAACGGCCTCAAGACAAATACATCACAATGTAAATGGAGTAACATTTCCTCCCAGGGCCGAAAATACACAAAAAATACATGAACGTCAAGTAAATAATTTAATTGAATAGATTAAGAAATGATTGGTTAGTAAATGAAATAAACAAATCAATTCTTAAAGTAATAATTATTGGATCGGGGAAGTTTCCACCTGAGACCCAAGCCCCCCCCCCCCCCCCCCCCCCCCCCCCCCCCCCCCCCCCCCCCCCTTCTCTTACAAAAAAACACAAACACCGGGGGGGGGGGGGGGGGGGGGGGNATGATTTGAGATGAAATCATGACAATAGATGTCAGTGGGCAAGAGAGAAAGAGAGAAATTTGGTTTTATGGCGTGTATCACTCAAATTTGAATATTTACGCCAGGAGAAGAAGAAAGAGAGAAAGAGGCCACCGGCCGGGATCGAACCCGCGACCAACACATGTCATTTATGACTGTCCCAAACAGCTTGATTACAGGCGCACGCCACAACGCCTCAGTCAGTATCGAAGGGGTAGAGGAAAAATGGGGGTGAAGGGGAGGGGGAGAGAGATGGAGAATATGACCAAGAAAAAAAGACAAAGAAGTAGAGCGAGAAGCGGAAAGAGAATAAGAAACGGATGAAGTTGATGTGTCTCGAGAGATTCAAGTTCGAAATTTAACCAGGGGCAGAGAATAAAGGAAGTGAATTCAAACGGCCCGAGAGCGAACGGTAACCCGATGGGGAATCGTTATCGGAAGTGAGCTCTACCGTGCTACACTCGCCCACCAGGGATGGCATGGATGTCGGAATAATTACGGTGTGGGTAATTTGAGACGGGGGCAAATATGAAACGTCGAAGGGTAATGAAAAATTAAATGTTCTAATAAAGTAGGTAAGTTTGTATCAGTTCTGTTGGATGATGGTAATTACGCTTGAATGATACGGTGTGTTTCTCGAAAAGAAAACATAAACTAATTTCACCTCGAATATTTAACTGGATAACGTAATTGCATATGTTATGTAACGCCCTATGACAGTTGGATCATACTCGTCTGTTCAATGCAAGATACGTATGGTATGACTTGAAGTTATTATATATCACAATCGCGACTTTCCCGAATAGCTAAGCCATGGAGATGAAGAGGGCCAATTATAGCTCTTGCGCACAGCCATTATTACGAATGTTAACTTATAAAAGTATGATATCATTCAAAACACCTTATGATGTGATATTGCTATAATTTCAATTCATAATAACATTTTTTTTTTCCTTCAACATAAAAAATAAATCAGTGCTGTACAGTAAAGTAATTTACAGTTGTAATCAAATTATAGGGTAATTAGAACATAAATCATTAAGGTAAACAATGTATTGTGTTTATCTGTTTGCTATTTCTGGAAACAATGGGTTCCTACCTTTATTGAAACACTTTTTGCATACTGATTAGGGTAGCCATGTCCCCTTGATGCTCATAGTCTGAAAAGGTTCACGGACTAGTTTATCTTAAAAGTATATAGGCCTATCCTTTTCGAGCTTTAAAAAAGCTCCACTTTCCTGTGTTACAGTTTCTCGAGTTCATTGAGAAACAGTGAATCTTGAAATCAAGGACATTTAAATGTCAAATCGATTCGCAGCCCAGGGGTAAATGTATTTGTGTTAAACGAAGGAAGTGGTGTGAAAATTTACGACGATTCGAGTATAGCAAAGACACGATCCATATACATTATGCGAAATCAAAGAGTTAAATTAGTGTCTCACTCTTTAAATTCTTTGGCGAAATCAAATAAGCAAAATGATATAAATCATTCAAATATGCTTTCTCTGTAATATGCTATTTAAATGTGCGAAACAAATTGTATAATAGTATTACCTATATAAGTGGGTGCTATTGCTGGTGTCCATTAACATCACCTGGGTTGATTGCAGCACAATGTGGATACATTTCTTGCTGAAGGAAAATAAGGCTATTGTGTGGATTCGAACTGTCGATCCATATAGACGGGGGCAGAACCACTACACAATGACGCTTTTGCATCTATTCGTATGTATTCAAAACCAACATCATCACCCTCTCCAATTTGTAATAATACATAATATTTGCATTCCGTCCGAGTACAATTCGTAAAATAAAAACAATTGAACATGTCCTGAAGCATCAGACAACAATTTGANCCCCCCCCCCCCCCCCCCCGATTTGTAATATTAATACAACTCTATTTTCATTCCGTCCCGGTTGAACTCGTTAGTTGAAAACAATGAAGTCATCCCAGTCGTCAAATGACAGTAATCGGATTATAATGCCATAAAGATCTAGAAGAGTGGACTGTGTCTGGGGTACATCATGCTTGGAGATGTGATTTTTAAATAATTCATTGATGGAAAAAGAGGGGCACACACATCACCTTAATAAACAGATTCAATAGATCAATATCAATATATTCAATCAACAGTAGTTTAAAGATCGTGCTCTCGAATGTTGAATAAACATTGGCCCTACGTTTCGAAGCAAGGATTTATAACCCTAAAATGCCAAGCAAATTTGATGTTAATCTCCCTTATTTTTTTTTTGCGTTTCGTGATAAAATTTAGCACATAAGCGTGATTCAATAATATCCTACAAATATCCTACAAAAGTGAATTCTTAATAAGAAAGCAATATGACTGGAATATGACTAAAATGTGGTTTGAAACACCTTTTGAATATTATTAGTCTCTTCGATAGCTTTATTACGCCTTCTTCCTCAGACTATATATGCACTTTCACAGCTTTGCCATGTTCGTTAGAGCAAAACAAGTCTTAATGTAATTCATTGAAATTTGAAATGTGTGCCACCGATAAAATCATATGGCATATATAGGGAAATATCAATGAAAATATACCAACTTTAAAAAAAAAACAAAAAAAATAATGTTATTCCTTAAAAGTTTAGCTTTTGAGATTACAATCTTCACTTTAGTGATTCCAAGGATTTCTGGGTCACATTTTGAGTTACGAATTATCAAATTCGATAGACCAATATGAAATTAATTGATTAATTAATATCATCAATCATGTGCTTCCTTTTACAAGGCAAAGTGTCTTGTCTTAAAGCAATTATAACATAAGTCATAATTTAGCAGCCCTCTTGATCAACATTCAATGGACAAAACGAATATCTCTACTCATGCACTACTGTCAGCGTATGAAAGGCAGCTTCAACTTGTCTTTGCATCAATAATGCTCATGCTTGTCAAACAAAATGCTCGCAAAATTGAAGAACTGTTATTCCCCTCATCTCTTCTCTCTAAACTCTCCTCTCTCTTTAGTTCCATTTAGTTCTCTCTCTCTCTCTCTCTATCTCTGCCTGCCATTGTCTCTCTTTGAAAACATTAGTCTGCCATTTTTACAATCCTTTGAATAAAACACATCCATCTATAATAATGATCATACTAGATTCAATTAATATAGCGCAAGTATCGACTCTGCGGAGTGCTCAAGACGCCTTGCATTGTTATTAATCTGGCTTTAGCCCGACGTACACTCTTGTCAAGGAATAAATATTCCTGTCATGTATGAAACAGCCCTCTTGATAAAGGAATCAACAAATACTTCATGCTTGTCAAACAAATGCTATCAAAATTGAAGAACTATTATCCCCCTCATGTCTTTCGCATTCTCTATCCCCCTCTCTCTCTCTCTCTCTCTCTCTCTGTATCTTCGTCTCTCATTCTCTCTCGCTCTCTCATTTTCTGTCTCTGTTTGTTTCTCTCTTTCTTTATGACTCTTACACTTTTTTGCATCCCCCTGAATAAAAAAAACATTCATTTACTTCAAGTCTTGGTCCTATAATATAGCACACTATTCGTATCTTTCCTCGTCAAGAATAGCATACTTGAAGAAAATCCTAGTTTTTGGACGTGCGACAATTTTCGAATAGAAAGAAAAACTTATTGTAGAAAAGTGTATTTTCTTTAGATATAATGATAATGATACTGGATGTCTATCAAGCGCCACATCCATCAAATCAAATGTTATGGGCGCTGGATACAAAGGTAGCTTAAATGCAAAAGGTAACATAAATTGATTACCAAATCACAGATAGTTAGGCATACATGGATCAATACACTTTGAGTTTTGCAACACAATAAAAGTCTCTCCGAGGTTTTGCAGAGACGCGGCGCATTTTTAACTAGGCATGTATTCACAAGTCAAGCAAATGTCAACCTGGGGCCAGTAACATAAAAGTTGCAATTAAACTTACGATAAATGTTAATTGTAAGTCTATGGCAAATTGTGTACCAAAGAGGTACGATTAATTGCAAATTTAATTGTATCTCTTTATGTTACAGGCCCCAGAAGTAGACTTAGTTACATTTAGTATACCTCATGCTGTCAACATCAAGTATTCAAGTAACTGAAAACATGTCATTAAGCAACTTAAAACATGCCATTAAATAACTAAAAACGTGTCATGAACAAATAACTGAACACATGTCATTAAGAGCCAAATATTCCTACCTTCAGTAGCACTTATTTATTCAACGATGATGGGGAATAAGTGGTGCTTGACGTTCGATGTTTTCCCCGTGATCTTTGGCAGGGTTATTCTCAACCTTCCGCTCGGTCACGCCTGCTTCTCCAGACTTGTTCTTTTGTTATTCACCCCTTTCCACTCTCTGATGGAGATTCGATCGATGAAGTCACGTCTCTTTGAGAGACAATCCTGGAGGTTGGAAAGAGAAATGAGAAAATCGAAGTAGATGGGAGAGAAAGTTCGAGCGGAGAGAGCAAACGCAGAAACGATTTTCACTAATGCCACACACATGCAAAATGTATTGGCTACGGTACATGAAAAAACAGTGGACAGACTTGTTTTAGGAGCGTGACCGCGAGGTCGGGCATGACACGACAGGTGGTATACCCTATCTTTCCCCTTAATCAATGTCGGAAATAAGATTCAACATTTTACCTTTCTAATCCGGGAAACGCACGATGATTCCAGGTTGTCCAATCCTCTTGTTTGATCCAAACCACTGCTTGCTTAATTCTGCAGTCGTCTGCGAGCTACAAATTAAAATGAGCGGGATACGAGCGACGATAATACGCGCACGCCGCGCCCCGTTTGACAGGTTAACACACATAAAGCACACACGTGAAATCTAATGCAGATATGAACTCCGCGCTTCTCGTGTGTACCATATCGCTGTCAGTAAATGCGTAATCGTAAAATCTGTGGTCAAATAAAATATGCCTCGAGGCGCTTTATCTCACATAAAGAGAAGGAATAGGGAATATTGGGGTGACTTCAGTTTTAAATAACTCTCATCAACAGTTGTCGCTTCCTCCATGCTGACTACTCTTGCTACTTGAAAATCCACTTTTCGGGTATATGCTCAATTTTTCGATTCCTTTTAGGCTGAGGAGGTAGAATAGAATACCCCAACATATCATTATATGTTATATACACCTAACATAGTTCTTGTGTAGGTTCAACAATCGGAATTAGTTGAGACTTTTGACATTCCATACTCATAAATGTCGGAAATATATTACGTTATTTCCCTGCATCGAGTGTTTAAGATATTACCGGGGGAGCGGGTCACTCAGTACCTTTAGAGTATATACCACATCAGCGTCCAAAAATACAGGGGAAGGGGAGGGGGGAGGGGTTATTATTTAAGGCACATGAGCGGGTCCCGCTCAGGGCGGTGGGGGAGAAATTTGGTTTTACGGCGTGTATAATTTAAATTTGAATATTTACGCCAGGAGAAGAAGGAAGAGAGAAGGAGGCCACCGGACGGGATCGAACCCGCGACCAACACAGGTCAATTTATGACTGTCCCAAACAGCTTGATTACAGGCGCACGCCACGACGCCTTAGCCAACTCCTTTCCCGCGGGGTAGCTCCCCATTAAGGCGACGGGGGTTCATTAATCATCTATCTATTATTGTTTATTTATTTAAAATACAGGGCAGTCTCGTTCAAGCCACATGGCCTGCTTTGCAAGAGAGCCCTGCCAAAACACAAATACAAAATATAATACATAACACAGTACCCCAATATCCCCGCCAAAAGTGCCCTTCTTCATGTGTTGTCCAAATTTCCAGCTAAAAAAACATCCAACATGCCATCCTCACGAACAACCCTCATGAATTTTTTGCAAATTCCTCCCTAATCAGTTTTGCCATGTATTGCGTATTAGTATAAAAAACGATCCCACAATAAGGGACGTGATGGGTTCCCCGCCTTATCGGTATGGATTCAGAAAAGCTGCTCTTCGCTCTAAAGGGCTAAACAATAAGTTTTTTTTGTGCACCTAATATTGTGCACTTTCTTACCTCTGAAAGGTACATGATAATTACAAATCATCAGAGCGTATTCTGGAACCTCTAGTGAGTGAAACTTCATTTTTACTTTAAGCATTATGCACAGTTCCCCCCCCCCCCCAAAAAAAAGAGGAGAAGATCAAGATGTAAACGAATTGGTTACAACAGAAAATGTTGCTGTCTGTAAATTCTATCAAAATTTTACATCAGATGATATCAACTACTGTATCAATGCAGAGAACCAAACCATTCGCTCCCATCCCAGCTCGCCATCCCCATTAGCACCCCCTCACCACATAACGCCCCATAAGTTTTTTTTTTTATTATTATAGAAAGGAACACCTTTCTGTAGTCCATCGGCTTGAAAACAAAGTCTTCTCCGCCGAGCACTTTTTTTTATTATAAAATGATGGATTCGTCCCTTACTGACTTTATAATTTACAGGAGATCTATAAATGAGACACTACAACAAATGGTAGGACTGACTGAAATTCAAACTATCTCCCTTACAGAAGTAAAATATTGATTTTAAGAATTAGTACTCATTAATAGAAAATAGATGTTTTAGATTTTTTTTAATAGATAATAGAAGAGTCGCTATACTTGTTGCTACTGCCAAATTTTATTGCAAGCCATATCAGGCGTTTTCAGTGGAAAAGGTGGGGTAATAAAATGTATTGCAAAGATTTACACGTACAAGTAACTGTATATATCTCCCTGCCCAGCAATCGGTCACCCTCCAATTATATAAAATTTATATCTTGAGGCATTTGAAACTCGATATTGAACATCTTACGAACAAAAAAAAACAGGTTTAAACATGCGCAACGTGATCACAGATACCCGTGACAATTTGATCAAAGTATACTTGTTTTTTCCAAAGGGAATGATTCTGATATAAACGTACCAGAACTCGGTCGAAATAGAGAAAAAGAAGAACTAGACTTTTCACCAGAGACCTGCAAAATCTTGTTTAACCCTTAGATAGGACATTTAATGTTTGTTCATTCATTAAAATACTTATATGATTTAATATCAAACATTTGACAGTTGTCACGGTTGTGAAATGTTGCTTAAAATGATATTATGCAGGTATGAAATTTAATGAAGATATACATACTAAAATGTTCGATGTGAAGCGGTCTAAAAAAAGAACAGAGACAGGGAAATCTTGTTAAAACGCGACATGAGAAGCCTCTGGTTATTAACAGCATTACAAGATTCAAGAACCACGTAATCATGTTTCTGTTCGCGCAACACAGCGATACAATTACAGTTATCTATCTCTTAAAAAAGTGTGGTAACTTTGACCAATAATGCCAATGGAATGGTACTAACTTACGTACATACATAGAAGAAGGTATAAACGCACGGAAAATACGAGTATTTATTGATTTTTTTTGTCCTGCATGCCAGTTTACTATTTCCTATCGGGTAACGTCTGGTAACTATCTGGTCCGATGTAGGCCTATACAACTTACAAGTCTATATGAATTCTTACAATCCAAATTTTCGACATTATGAGAGCTTTTAATCACGAACCGCGGAGCCAGGGTTATCATGTGCAAGCATAATGGGAGTGTGTAAAAATGGTGAATAATAATAGCAACATTTATATACCGCTTAATAATCATGAAGTGTTTCTATAAGCAATCTGTTGCATTATCAACCAGCTGTATCACGGCTACCTTATTAGGCGCATCTCTGCATTGAAGGAATGTCTTCCTACTGGTTCCCATAAACATCACCTGGGTTGAGTGCAGCACAATGTGGATACATATTTTGCTAAATGAAATTAACGCCATGGGTGGGACTCGAACTTCAACCTTCTGGTCATGCTAGTTGAAAGACGAGAGTCAGGTCAACTTCACATACATGCAATACACATGCATCCCCACCCATACATTTCCAAGGTTCAATAAATTGCCCTTCATGTTCTGATATGAGTGAAGACTGCCATTTATTTCATAACATAATCTTGTTCGGCTATATTATATAATGCATAAATATCAGTACAATGGAGCACCGATTTTTGCTCTTAAAACATACGTGTAACTCACCTACACTAAAATGTGTAAGGTACAATCTGAATTATTTCATTGTTTCTTATTTGAATGATTTAAGAATCTATTTCTAAAAGAGGCCACTTAATTTGTCTCTTGTGTAAAAGTGTTGTTTCATCTCATTTAAAATAGTAGGTCATGAAATTGTCCTCATCCACTTAATTGTCCATGCCGTATTCTATCAAATTCAAATTACAAATATTGTACTTCGCCGACTTAATATTTGGTGTTTACAATCAAATCTGTAAATGAATAAACAATTTCACAGTAAAACAATAAGGCACGTTGTGCGGCATATTTCTCTTTGGATTGAGAGATGTTTTGAAGTTAATTTTTCTACATTGCAGTAAGATTTGTAATGAAGTTTAGCGAAAATCGAATTGAGGTGTTTTAAACCCATGTTGATAAATCAATGACGATTTGTGAATTCAAATTAAACATGTATAAAATGATTTTGTTTTCCTGAAATAACATTCAACCAAACGTGTTTAATGTTTCAAATCAAGTCTTGTTACAAGCAAAATGGAATATGAATTATGATATATGGTAAATATCTGTGTAGCGTCAATTCCAAATTTTATTTGGAAATTGAGATCGTGGCCCCAGCAGCAAATGAGCAGCGCCAGTTCGATGTTGCTCTTTAATAATAATAATATATAGCATTTAAACACGCCATCTCTCTAGTCACCTATTCAGAGGCGCGAGACAAATTATCTAATATTATTACCCGGCCATAGCATAGCTGCCAAGTAGGCGCTTCTGCATTTAGAAGAATAAATTCCTGCCGGTACCCATTCACCTCACCTGGGTTGAGTGCAGCACACTATGGGTAAATTTCTTGCTGAAGGAAATTAACGCCCTGGGAGAGATTCGAACCACCGACCCTCTAGTTAAGAGGCGAGATTCCGAACCACTACACCACGACGCTCCCTATATTGAACGCCAAACAATGTAGCATCAACTCTCACGCTCCGAAAACCCTGTTCTTTCTTACTTTTTTTTTAAATTGTATTTAACACCAGATGGGATCTATATACGGTCATACTTAGAAAGTGTTCGGAATTGATTCAATGTATTCGTTCGGCACCAGTCGATGCTTGAATATATTGATGACTGATGGGCAATTCCACGTTTCAAACCTTGCAAAAGGAAGGCTAGAACAAAGTTCTTCGATATCCACTGATTTTTTTTTGTTGAATATCGGAATCAGTATTAAGATATGCCTTTTAATGAGGTCGGTAACGAGAGGACATTATGACGTCCTTCCGTTACCGACCTCATTAATATGCATATATTAATACTGATTAAGAGATTCAACAAAAAAAAAAATCAGTAGATATCAAAGAACTTTGTTCTAGCCATCCTTTTGCAAGGTTTGAGATGTTTTCCATCACTCGTTTTCTTGCCGTTCTTGCTTGAACTTGAATTTTATGTCTAAATGTCATGCCGTTACCGTGGAATTGCCCTGATGTCAAATTTATCACCATAATTTTGGGTTGACCTTTCAACGTCTTTTGGAAGGACGCAGACGGGAATCGGAACCCGGCCCTCACGGTTCGGAGATGATCGCTTTAAGACAAGACTATTGATTTATCATATTCAAAATTTAAGATCATATAATACCCATGTGACCCCATGACACTTATCTGTATTTGGAAATACAAAATTCTCATCAAAAACAAAATGAAGACATCGAAATATGGATGGAATAAAATGTTGATATAATAGGGAAACACTCGCTCATTTGCTCTTTACAATTTATAAGAAAAAAATTGTTAGAAATTTTTTAATAGTTCATTTGTGTGTTTGGTATCTTTCCGTAAATAACGTTAAGAAACTAATTATGCTGACTAAGTTGATATCGAATCGTGATTGAATTGCGACAGCGGACACTTACAAGAGTGTTTATAATAGACCAGAGTCGTATTCCCGGAAACCGGTCTGCTTCTAAAAGCTGACTCACACGTTTGCGTTTTAGCCCGCGCCGGCCGAACGTTTTTGGAAATTAAAAACGCTCCCTTGACGGACAGCATACGCAGATCGGACAGTGGAATGACGTTCGCTCAATGAGCATACGACGAGCATCAGTCTACCGTATGACCTGCGTCTTTGTGAGTCAAGGGAGCGTTTTTTTTATTACAAAAACCGCTGGGCTGACGCAGGCTAAAACGCAAAGGTGTGAGTCGGCCTTTATTAGGGTTGTTTCTTGTGAGAATGACGTCATAAATCTGTTATTTTTCACAGTCATGTCGATAGAGAGGCGCTAAAGGGTTGAGATGTTTTTGAGGAAGCACGACGAACATATCAATGGATGAGACGTCGGTAGGTAACGAGATAGCAAGAGAGATAGAGAAAGAGAGAGAGAATGAGAGAGACAGCAGAAGGATATATACAAACAGATACACTGAGAGAGGAAAGAGAAAGGAAGATGGAGAGAGGGAGAGAGGGAGAGAGGGGGAGGGTGCAGGAGAGAGAGAGAGAGAGAGAGAGAGAGAGAGAGAGACAAACAGACAAAGAGAGAGGGGGAGGGAGATGGAGATAGAAAGAGAAAGGTACAGAGCGATAGGGACCGTATGTGTGTGTGTGTGTGTGTGTGTTTTTTTTTGTGTGTGTGTTTGTGTGTGTGTTTTTGTGTTGTACTTGTTTGTCAATGACAATGATAATGACAATATATTGGGTCGATGTCACTTGAAATGTATTCGGGATAATCAAGCATAATGTACAGACGTTTGTAAAGATTAATGAAGAAAATGCGTGATTTATAAATGACTTTGCATGCTTGTGTCTCTGCGTGTGCGGACATAAAGTTATGCTCTAGAGGGAAAAGACATGGAGAAAGAAAGAGAGTCAGGGGCGGTAGAGAAAGGAAGAGACTGAAAGAAAAGCACGAAAATCGATTCGTGAGCTGTGTCAAGCAATTATGATTATCGTGCATTGTGATTTATGTCTGCCTGGCAGCACTTCTATACTTGACAATTGAAAAAATGAGGAGAAAGAAAGACAGAGAGAGAAAGAGAAAAAGAGAGAGAGAGAGAGAGAGAGAGAGAGAAAGAGAGAGAGAGAGAAGGGGGGGGGGAGCTAGGAGGACAGTGAGAGAGGGGGAGGGTTGGACATTTATTTTGAGTATCACTATCAACCCCATCTTTAATTTCATTAAAAAAAAGAATGCACAACTGCAAATATAGATAGGTTAATACAGATTTTAGCCCTTAATACAAACTTTAGCAAGGTGAAACATCGGGCGTTTATATATATGTTCACTCATACTGCTGTCTGAAAAGCATATATTCTTTACCATTCGATCTAACAAAGAGTCGATAAGACCGTAACAGCATATTCTAAAATTAATAAAGACATACAAGTCACAAAACGTTTGGTTATTAGGTTTTTTTTAGATGTAAAATCCTCTTAAAACCACTTTTTCGAGGAAAAACATTTTTTTCATCATATTGAATATTTCAAGCAATCATTTTTTTCGTTCAGGATATTTTCGCCCCCTGAGGAACCGCCAAGAAATGATCTTCAGCTGAAATTTGGCCCCTCAAGCATTTTTGTTGCTGACAGGAACTGACCGAAAAAAGGGTTCTGGTTTTAAATATTGTGCCTCAGCAGCCATGCCTGCGCATATTCACCTGGAATTTGGCGTCCCATAACCCCGTTCCCGTGCCCTATAAGCCCCCCCCCCCCCCCCCCCCCCCCCCCCCCCCCCCCCCCACACTTTTTT
>BQKZ01000581.1:65025-93128 GCA_036244855.1 Temnopleurus reevesii | reverse complement strand
AAAAAAAAAAGGCCAAACGAACCTCAATTCTCTTCAGCGGCTTCACGAAAAAAGGGCGTGTTATCGCCATTTCTATTTTTTCATTTCAAATTTTGTTACTAGGTTCAAATTGAGCTCGACTGTCCTCGTGTATTACGTAATATCTTTCCAATACTAAATGTGTCACGCTCATTGACAGTACACACGTCACAATGACGTATAACGATGATGTTGAAAATAAGAAAAATATCTAGATGAATAAAATTGAAGGATAATTCATGCACATTATTGCTTGGAGATACAGAGATATAGATCAATGCATATACATTATATGCTCATTTCTATGAATTGTATAATAGATTGCTGTGCGGAAACTACTGTAATAATATAATTAATGTAAGCGCCCGAAGTAAATCTTGTCAAGTAGTACTATTAATGTCTCCTTAATATATTATATAACCATTTGGAAAATATACTTCAATGATAATTGTTTTATAATAACTAGTTTGGAATATACACAGTGAGCAGTAAGGGAAAATCATTTTCCACTAAAACATTCGCAATAACTAGAGGCACACATGATAAATGTCCATCCCTCTTATATTATGTGGAAATGTCTAACGTGTGTCGCACGTGCTCAGTGAATGAACAGGGATGAAAATGTCTTGTATAAGCTTCTAGCTTATGTGAATGCTTGAATGAAAATTATTTTGCTTTTTCCAATTCATTTGTCCTTTCTTCTCATGGCAGTACGTTAGGCGTAAGCAAAATTTAGAAATGGCGATGAATCTTTGGCCAAATTTACCAATGTCATACCTTACGTAATCAGCTTCCTCAATTTCATTCCCAATCGTCATGATACAATGCACTTGGACTGGGCAAGGTCAAGGGATAGTTTGTCGAGTCATCTTTTTTTTTGTTTAGAAATTCAGTTCAATGATCTTCATCTCGCTTACGGGAAAAGCCTTCGATGTGTCCTCATGGAAATGTTTGTACTTATTCTATGTTTTTATTTATATTCTTTGTTCTCTACTTTTTTGTATACTTTGCCTTTTTGTATTAATATCATATTGATGACTCTGATTATTGTTTTGTGATTTCTCTTGTGATAAGAAACCCAATAAAGCGTGTAATTTATCTTAAAAAAAAGGTCAAGGGATAAAGCTAGTGATATGAAAGGCGTTGCAACATAGGATATTGCAGGCTAATTTTTCCAATGCAGCTAAACTGATCAGAAATTTGTCTTGTGATTTTTTTCAAACGCTAAATCAGAAATATAAAGCTAGTTATATAGGGATTATCAAACATTTTGAAAAGTGAATGTGTGTGTGTAAAGGGAGGGGGGGGGGCTGCGGATTACAATTTTTACACACTCACATATTAGGATTGCACGTACTGACTAAAAAGAGTGGGATTGGTTCTACAGCCACCCCTCTCCCCGGTTCCGTGGTGCTTACTATAGGATGAGTATAATAATACCATGGAAGTTTTTAAATCCATGATAATACGATGTATATTTTTAAAAAAGATGCACACAAATAGATTTTTCTAACTCTATCCTGAAACACGTGTGAAGGATTAGTCAATCATACCAAATTTTTAATGCATCGATTTTTATCGATTTATTGATATAACCTGATTCACATCTCAACACGGGCTTTGACTATGGGTGTGTTGCTAGAAAGTTGCGATCAATTACAAATGAACTCCAAATTACGTGCAAGTCTATGGACTGTGTAAAAATGCCCACCCCCCAACGCACACAATTTTTGAAAACGTTCTACGGCGCTTGTAAGGGGTCATAAAACTTTCTTAAAAGGGCATTGAAATCCTGTTTCGATGCTTAATGGACCTGAATCACTCCATAGATTATACTACGAGTACGAAATGACAATTGGCAGCTGCGAAAACGTTTTGATAGCGACCTCTCTCACATCTCCGATAATTCGTTTTATCTCCTGGGGTCCGTAACATAAAGCTTTCCGATCGATCGTATGATTGATAGCAATCACAAGTCTATGGGAAATCATGTACTAGAGCTTGCGATTGATTGCAAACTTGTTTTATGTTACAGGCCCCAGATTGATTAGAATCGTGAATGGCAGTAAAAATCATGTTGCGTGCTGCATCACATCGTATCATATCTGTCATATTTTTATCACCTGCGATGCATCAAAGTCAATGAATTTTAATGTCTGAAGGTGAGATGAAACGTATGGAATTGTTAGGAGCTGTTGAATGGGTATGAAAAGTCAAAAGCTGACCGGCGTAAAATGAATTGTGATTGAGACACGCTTGGCTAATGCCAACGAGTCCACAATTCGAGTGCAATCCGAATTAATTCATGGTTATCAGGAATCGCGGGACCTTTTTTAAAAAATAAGTAATGAATATAAGTCAAATTGGAATGGAATTTTAGTCTCATATATTTATATCTTAATTAGATTGAAGTGTTGTTATTGTTGGTTTTTTTTTTTTGGGGGGGGGGGAGGTGCAACCTCTCCCCAGCTTCCCGGTTCCACGGTACCTAATTGAAGTGTGTCATGTCCCTTGCGATTTTTTTTTTGCAATCGGCACATCAATCTTGAAGGAATACTCATATTTGGATAATTACGCGTATGCTTGACTTGCACCTTTTTAGTGTAAATTTTATGTAATATATTATGCTACTCTCTACGCCATTTTTTTAATCCTTATAAACTTTTAAAACGAGAAGCTAAATGCAACAACGGTGTACGTAAAATTTTGAAAAGACTTTTTAAGTGTTTAGGATCACGCTTAAACCAGACTAAATTGATCTTCTAAATATTTTAATTCCTTTTTTTTATTCCTAGATTGAAGCCTTAGTGAAACAAAAGATGTCATCATGGTCGTCGCCTGAACGAACCTGATGTAAAACTGTACCTACTGTTACGCCCACGTCACCAATCGGTCGTGTCACCACTCGGTCGTGTCTTATAAACAGGAGATTACAAAATGGCGTCTCCTACCATAACGCCGCCAGAGAACCCCTTCCTGGGGTCGATCCCGCCTTCTGAGGTCATCCCGACATCGCTTCCACCGCCATCGTCATCGTGCCCGCCATGGGAAACAGCCCAGAGCATCGTTTTCCAGCTCGCTTCCCTCGTCATCCTCCTTGCCTGCGCCGCGCCTTCCACAACGGGCACCGCCAAACTCGTCACGCACTCGTTTTTCGTCGCGGGCTTCGTTGTCATGGCAGCATGGGCGTGGCATTACATCTGCGCCCCGGACATTTTCGGCTGGTGCCTTGTTTTCGCTGTTCTCAATCTATGCCACTCCATATACCTCTCGTGGACAATGCGCCCGGTGAATCTAACGCCGGAGCAGCGGGAACTTTACAACAAGGTGTTCAAGTCGTTCAAAGTGCCAAGACATGTCTTCAAAAAACTATGTTACTATGGAAAGATCACTTCGCTTAAAATCGGTGAACATTATTCCGAGGAGGGCAAATCACAATGCGTTCGTCTATCAATGCTTTTAATGGGAAAGTAAGTTTGCTAATGTTTGAACATTTAGAATTTATACATAATTATCCAGAAATGCCAACCATTCCAGAATAAGGGGGCATAATTAGGTTATGAATAGCAAAACAATTAAAATGAAAGTGAGAGCTAACACGATAATAATAACCAATCCCTCAACCATTATTAACCCGTGATCAAACCCTTCAGTAATCTTAAAACATACTTCCAGGATATTCCGGAACAGTTGACATCTCGGCAAATTTGGCGCCCCTGGCTCTTTAACATCGTCACCAAAACATAATGACGTGTTTGCTCTTGAAGGAATAGAATTGCAATATTTTACTAAAATGATGTCAAATTATAGATAAATACATCAATAAAAAGCTTGTGTAAAGATGAGATTTTATTTCTGAGAAACATTTAGTGCTGTACAAAAAGTTTAATGTATTTATACGTGGGATTTATTTGAAAAACCGGTGCATCCTGTTTAAACTGTAAAGTATTCTTCGATTCTCCCTTTGTTAGTTTTAAACAAGTACGTGTATATAAAATCAATATGCTGCATCAAACTGATGTCACAAAATTAGTAAGGGAATCTTAAAATGTAATCCTAACCTATTCTGTAAAAGCAGTCACCTCAACGCATTGCACACTAAAAGGGTGCATTATTACGTAATCAGGGCTGTTTACAAAGGTATGCACGATTCTACGAACAACCGGTGACCATTTCCTGCAATCAAATGATAACTCTGGTGATAAATAGCGCATAAAAAGGGTCACCAATCGCACGTAGATGTACGGAAAGTTTTATGAAACACAACCCAGTGACCTGTTGAAGAGACCTGATCGTAGAGGGACGTACGACTCTACGAACGACTGATGGCCCTTCTTGCGTGTGATTTAGCGGCAGAGGTTATCATCGTCTGCAGGAAAGCTTTATTAGTCGTTCACAGAGTCGTGTGTGCCTCTTCGATTTTTTTAAAATAAAACCATAGTGTTTTTTTTTCTTTCTTTATGTAGAGTAAAAGTCTTCTGTGAAGGCGAGTTTTTACATCATATTGTGGAAAGACAATTTTTAGATTCACCTGAATGGGATTCATGTGAGAAAAGTGAGAAAGCAGAGCTTTTTCAGGTAAGTTTAAAGTTCAGATCACCGACTTCACGATACCTTACCATGACATCTAAGTAAACAAACCAGAATATCATAATTTTAACGTAATTTTATCTAAACACAATTAACTGCGATTTATATCAATCAAAAGTCCAAAATAACTAATTTAAAAGAGTCAAATTGTGATCATTTATTCTTAAAGATTGATACCAAAGATAGCCCGACCGAAAAAACCCTGATTCACTAAACAATTGATGGTGTGTGTGTATGTGGGGAGGGGGCTGTGTATTACCATTTTTACACCCCCCCCCCCCATGCACATGCGCATGCACACTGAAAATGATACCTCCCCCACCCATCGGTCCAGCGACCCCTCCAATCATGGATTCTAGGATCCATGCTCCAATATTCCAAACAACCTCAACCAGAATAAATCAATCCTTTGGATCGCCTTCATGAATTATTCCAACTAAACGGCAACATATCTTCATTGGACTGGAAGTTAACTGATTAAAGCTGTAATGATACCTTAACTAATTAGTTATCAAAACACATTATCAAATTAGATAAGGATGAATCCTGGGTGGACGCAAACATAAGATAGTATAATACCCCATTCACGCTTCATGTATGGTGAACACCATGTTTACACAAAACGCCATTTCTAGCCGCATCAGACAATTATCAGGACAATTAACGTGTAACCAGTCTGAGTGCCATATCAGACAACCATTTATCTGGTTCACTGCCTAATGCCCCAGTAACATAGAAGCCCGGAATCAACACGATTGAACACGACTCTTTGTTTGGAGGGTGTAAACTGTCAACTTAACAAAGAGTCGTGTTCAATCGTGTTGATTCCGGAAACTCTGGACAAGTCTGAATGGGATATTACTCTGAAACTGTATTCACTTCTTATCTAGCATTCTAAATAGTTTCTTTATATTGTCTCCCACCGTCACAGGTAACTCTCACAGCATCCACTTACTGTCGTTACATCACTTGGCACCGTGATCAACTGGTAGACTTTTTAGAGAATGAGCCTTATTTGAAACAAGTATTTGCCAACCTAATCGGAAGTGATATTAGCAAGAAGCTTTTCATGTTGACCGAGTGAAACCTCAACCAAAAGGTAAGTCAAATCATAAATAAAAGTTTTTTGTAAGTTCTGTAAGGGGAACATCACCCAGACATTGATGCGTTCTCAGTGGACGGTTAAAAATACTGATTAAATTGTGAAGATTCGAGAAAAATCCGACAGCCCATTAAAAAAGTATGAATTTTCAAAGTTTGTATTTCCACCTCTCATGGGCTCCTTGAGTTGGCAACCTACAGTCTAAAATGGATATATAAATTCTGCAAGCATTCCAGAAAAAACGGAGATTATTCCTCGATTAACATATGGTTTCAATCATCTTTTAATAAATTGCTGTACACAATCAATGAGGAGTCCATTTATGACATCACAGATTATGCCAAAGCTGCAAATTTAAGGATTAATTGGGGAAAAACAAACTTTGAAAATTCATGACCTTCGAACGAATTATCTGATTTTTTTTTCAAGTTTTCACAGTTTTTTCATCTTATTTTTCTTCATTTACTTAAAACACATGAATGTCATGGTAAAGTTTCCTTTTAAAGATACTGATACTTAATTGTCAGGATGAGAAGATTGATGTGAAATTACTTGACATGTATAAAAATAAATGTATAAGAAATAATGGGAAATGATTGTTGGACGTATTCTAGCATATTTTTGTTTAAATGTTACAATCAAAGGCCCCAACGGTCACTCCTGCGGACCGTCAGCGATATTGAGTCCCGCTGCTGTAAACGATATAGACGAGTGGCGTTTCCGTTTCGTAAGCATTGTGCTGGTGAATGAAACCGACGCACGGAGTTATTTTAGTTTTGCGATAGATTAGCCATTTTTGGTTGATTCCTTTCAAACAGTCATTGAACATGTTTGAATTATTATTGAATAGATGTATGATGGGAATACTTTACCGCAGCTCACAAAGTGATTAAGTATATGAAGCGTTACCTCTCCAAAAACTAATCGATACCTTAAAAATAATTGGTCATAGTTTACTGAACACAGATGTTAATCGTCATGCTTACCGATCGTATTGTTGGTTTGAATTTGCTCCATTTTTAAAGTTGGATATAGTCTAATTTTTATTTATTTGATTTTGCATTTGCATTGACAATATCTTTCAGGATTCGAATCGATCATAAAGAGATTTTCCCCAATAAAGGGAACGATCTATAGTAGATGTGAAAACAGTGACACTGTTTTCTTTTTTTCTTTTATTTAAATTTGTGAATTTGTTGCCCAACCTTTCAAGAGCGTACAAATCCGCATTGGACAAACACTCTCAACGGAAAAAAATAAAATTACCCAATTTATGAAATGTTGAGCATAATCTAATTATCCGTATTGAAGTATTTTTTATAATGTTTGAATGAATAACTGATACACCACAATTCTTTTCAAAATTCTTGCCAAATTAATAATGATAATTTTTTTCATATCAGAGCACAAAAAGAATAAAATCATTAATTTTGCAGAAACAGTAGTTCTGATATGTATCATTGATAGGAGCCAAGTAACAACACAGATATTGCATCAACAATACACCATCTTACCCTGACGCAAAGGGGTGGGTCAAATATTTTTTTTTCCTGAGCTGTATAGCGGCACAGATAGCTTTATAAACATAAAGAAGCCGGCGATTATCTTGGTTAATTGATGATTATGATGACTATCTTAGTTTCCATGGCAACATATATCGACAAGGGCTATTACAAACCAGCTGAGAAAAAGAAAGAGGTCGATTTGAGGGTGATAGTATACCTTTGAAAGCTCCGACACTTAATACGATTTCATCGGCTAAGAGTGGGGCAATAAACGCGGGAAATCAAATGCATTATCGTTGCATAAATTCGTGTTAGGCCGAAGGCAAAATATAATTCCAGATTAGAAAAGGAGGTTTGTAATATCTGCGCGCTTTGATTGGGGAAGAGCCCGTTTCAACTTATTATGGGTGCAAATAGAGGGGAGCTAATCTTTTCTAGAGCATTAGTAATATGATTTGCCGATTTGGAATGCTAAGCTTAATAATAACTTACTTTTAGTGAAATCCTGTTTAAGATATAACTTATGAAGTGTTACTTTGAGTACAATTAATAAAACAGACAAATACATTGGGAATACGCATAATATTAGTCTGTGTAAATTAAAGCTCATTAGGGTAAATGAGTTGGTTAACTTGTCAAATGATTCTTATTCATTGAATTAGAGTTCATTAAGGTTAATGAGTTTGTTGACTTATTAAATGATCCCTATTCTTTAAATTAGGGTTCATTGAATTAGGGTTCATTAGGGTTAATGAGTTGGTTAACTAAATGAGTCGTATTGATTCAAATATACATGTACATACCTCCTGCTATAGAATGGAGCTCCGTCGTATTTAGTGCTATGTCGAGCAGGCCTTGGGTACCCCTTTGCGTTTGATTGTGATTATAGTTTGCGCCTGCCTAAGGAAAACCGGTCCTTGAAACAACAATATCTGCATTACAAACTATAGAGAACTGACCAGTGCTCGTCGTTGAGTTAATGAAGAAACGGTTGTCATTAATCAAGTGGAGGTTTAATAACACCCATCTTCTTTTTAACTCGGACTTTACATTTATTTGTTCATTAACTTTTGACAACCCCGTTACCAAGCTCAAAGGTCGCGTATGACCACTAGCGCCCGAGGGATGCAATTTTGTTTTCTCATTTTTTTTTTATTTTTGTGCATCCTAAGATAGTTTGATAAATTTGTCGTAACTTCAAATAAAATTGAGGCTACAAGATTAATTTCATTTGATATTCATCAAAGACTCTTCTCTGTTATTGTGAATGTTTATTTTCACTCTATATTTACATTAACCCGTTGGAAGCTGGAACCGGGTAGTCACTGCACAAAGTCTTTGGGAATTACAGAATATAGTAGCCAATGGGTTAAAAGCCATTGCCTAAAAGTAAAATAGTGCTATCTAAAACTATTGAACTTATGTGCCCAATAGCATGGGTTTTGGGTTCCACTGTTTCTGCAAAACCTTGAAAATATGACAAACGTGTATCAAATTTTCCAGTCAGGTGAAATTCATGGAATTTGAGTTTTTAAAGAATCCTTCAAATCAGGGAAACCAGGAATTTTGACACAAACTTCATTAATAATATGAGGGATACCTGAAAAAAAATAGAGCATAATGAGTGAATTACGTTAGTAACCAGGGTAACCTTATGGGGCTTTAAACAGTAATCAGGGATTATAAAAAGGACACATCAAAGAATTGTGTTCTTCTCAAATAGTGGAATCCCTGATAGTGATACTTTGCAACCATATTTATGAATGAAAAAGAGATTCTCTTTGAACTTTTTGTGGTCTTTTGCTTAAGGCAGACACAAATAATGGTTCTTGAATGGTATTGTTATGTGAAGTTAACGATATCCTGACAAGGCAATAGCTCAGAAGGTATGCAATTGAAATGCATATTAATATTAGTATTATTATTCATAGTAATACTATTATTGATAATATAAATATTAATGATAATAATAATATTATTAATGATAATAATGATAATAATGATAATAATTAATAAATAGGTGGGTTTCCACAAGAAAAGACCGTTTTGTGCCACAGTCGACGACGGTACCCTTTACTAGGCTACGGGGGTGAAAACACTGACGAAATAGAAACGATCTAAAATGCCTCTTTTCAGGTACTTCAACTTTTTTTATCGAAAAGTCTGAAATGAATTAGATAAAAGTATATTACAAACACTGTTTGGATTCTTCTTTTATTTTTCATTTGAAGTAGGTTCCTAAATGAGGTGCACCTTTGATGTATATCTAGATACACATGAACCTGCCGTTCATTAAGTACCATTAGCTGTTCATAAAATCACGGAGATGATAGTCTCAAATATGAGGCAATAAAAGCATACAATAAGGCGCAAATACAGTTCCATTCTTAGTTATAAGTGATCCATTATCTGACGATTTGTATCTATAATGATTTTCCGAAGGCTCATATAATTTCGTTTATCGCCTATAATGACATTTTATTTCCTTCGTTCGTTTTACTACTTCAACCGCATTTGCGGGGAGGAAAGAATCACTTGATATTATTCCAATTGGGATTTGTATAATATAGGCACAACTTGAGATATTTCTTCATCCTTCTTTTCGGGCTCTGGCAAAATACAAGTTTTATCTTTATTACACCATCATCTCCAAAATTTTATTGCCGCTCAAACGAATAGATTGGTGGTAAAACGGAAGTGTCTGTAAACTATTAATGATCCTGACGATTACTGACGATTAATCGACGGTTTAATAATTGATATAAAAACATTGATTACATTAACAAAAATGACAGTTTATCATGTACCAGAACCGTGGGGATCGGTTGCACCTCCCCCTTAAAATTTAGCTAATCTTTAAGGTGGGTAAATTAAACTTAAAGAGGATGAAAAAAAACATTTTTTTTTCTTGTCGGCTCATTTGGTAGTTTGGTCTGGGTATTACTTAGGAGGGATGCCAGAAAACCATTGAAAACTCCTTTATGCTTGTTAACCCATAGGGGGATATTACTCTGTCTGGGAGGGGAGCTGAATAAAAAACAATAGTCGAGCCCCCAAGTTTGTTTAATCCTTGAGGATACTCGCATGCTCATTGACATGACTGGATGTGTGCCAATTTGAACGTTCCTGCGCAATTAAAAACACGGAGATAAAGATGTAGGGTACAGCAACTGAAAGGAGTAATAACACATTCGCGTTTACAACCAGCGTATCTATTGGTTATGTCACCCTCCATATGCACAGGAGCCATGTTTGGCTAACGGTAGCAGGTGCATACATCGAACACAAGCCGAACGTAATCCACGCACGTCATCCGTCTGCCATGCGTCGTTCTAGTACTTAGGAAGCGTCAAATGAATTTAGACTAACGCCTTTCCGTTCATAGCAAACGTTTGTGCTGCGTTCATGACCGTCCGTGAATGCAGTAATACAGATCCAAAATGCTTGTTCAACGTTAAAGGCGTTTGTCTTGCGCTCGACGTACGCACGTCATGTTTGCGCCACCTTATCGACCTTCCTCCGTCTTTCTGCTTTCACGGAGCGTCATGAACGCTTAACAGACGCTGACTACAAGCGCAAAGGCGTTGGTTAAAGATACAGATGTGTGACTGACACGCCATTCATTGTTATTCCGAAAACCACTGTATGAACACCATATCAGGCAATAAATAAGGACGATGAAATTGATATGAAAACAGTCCATGTGCCTTATCAAACTAAGGCCGACTCACACCTATGCGATTTCGGCCTGCGTCAGCCCAGCGGTTTTGAAATACGCTCCCCGAGCGCACAATAGGGACTTTAAGCAAAGAAGACGGGAAGGCCGATCACAACGTTAGCTCTAAGGTCCGTTCCAGAAGGGTGCACCGACTCAACGCTACTTCCGGAACGGACCTTACAGCTAACGTTGTGATCGGCCCTCTCGTCTTCTTTGCTTAAAATCCCTAGTAGATGCTAATTAGACGGTGGAATCATGTTCGCGGCTTGCGCTAAAGGAGTGTACATCGAATGTCAGCCCACCGTATGACCTGCGTCTTTGTGCGTCCGGGGATCGTTTTTAATTTTCAACAACGCTCGACCGACGCAGGCTAAATGTGTAAGTAGGGTCTATGAAAGCACTCGCTATTTAACGGCTAAGTGTGAATGGGATGTTAGTTTTAGTTTGTCGACAAGCGGAGAGATTTGGCGGGCTTCTCACTAAAGCAAACCTTTCAGTTTAATCCTGTCACCTTGTTGAAAGACCAACGACAGGCACTTGATTAATCACCGGGCATTAGAGTAGCAATTATCACAGATAGCCTCCCTCCTACCGTTCAACTCTCTGCCCCACTCTCTCCCCTTCATCCCTGCAAACAAACCAGATGTTGTACGCCATTGTCTATATACGGGCATCCTGGAGTATGTAAATACCCAGGCCAGCCAGGTCCCGGTTGATGCCGTGGTGGTGGGGGCAGGCTGGGGCTATGTGCTGATCATGATGACATGCATGTGTCACAAATGAACACATGACGTGTGATGCTTGATATGATTATCTATAACAGCTACCAATGAAATAGATATACAATTGTTAGTATAGTGCAGGGTATACTGCCATTATTAAATTCAATATCTTTGTATTCAGTTAAATACCGCTTAAAATTGCCCTCCCCCCTAAAATGAATAAGGGGCATACACGGTACAAATTTACAACAAAAAATAAAAATATCCTAACAATAAAAAGGAAAGGTCAATTAGGGTAAAATGTTCTTCATGTTATATTTTTCAAAAATTGAAAGAAGTTGTGCCTTTAATATGATACCGGCAAAGGCACGAAGATTTGAATAGGTCTCGCCAGTTATTTTAATATGATTTATTTGAAATTATCTATTAACTGTATTGATTTTTGTAAAAATGAGACGTCACTTGTCCAGGAAATGTACGTTATGCGATGAAATGTTTTTAAGTTATCAATTTATTTATCCAATATGTATGAAAAAAAATATCATTAAATGTATTATATTACTGTAATAAATACATTTTCTATCACATTGTCAAACCGAATGGGGACCATTAACGTCCGCAGCGAATAATTTCGGCTGAATTGAAAATTCCTAATCTATTGAAAACTCCTAAACTGCACTCTTAAAAATGTTGGGCAGAAGTTTACCTTAGATTGGACAATACTGTATACACAACTGTTTGCATTACTATGTCCAACTTACGATGAAAATGCAAATTCGACCATAATTTTGACATATTTTACATAACTAGGTTCGAGTCCTACCCATGGCGTTAATTTCCTTCAGCAAGAAATTCATCCACATTGTGCTGCACTCAACCCTGGTGAGGTGAATGGGTACCTGGTAGGAATATTTATTCCTTGAAACGCCAAGTGCGTTTATGAAGTGGCTGCCGGGCTAAAGCCAGGGTAATAATGCTGCAATTGTAGAGCGCTTAGAGAATTCTTCATAAAGAGTTGATAAGCGCTATATAAAAGCCGTTCATTATTATTATTTATTGGTAACTGTAATAGAATATGCCCATTTCATGATGGAAATGCCCAAAATCCACTATAAGTTGTATATGATTTAATCAATAGTTGTGGGAAAGAATAATGCCCAGTGTTTGATAAACGTTTTGTCCATCATTTGATAAAATTATATAGTGTATAAAGGTAGAAAATGTCTACAGATTTTGGATTCCGCATTTTTTTTTCGCGTTTTCACGAACCAAAAAAGTGATTGTTATCCGTAAGAAACTCAGATGAGCGCCTAATTCGACACGATCAATATCCTTATCCTGTGACTTTAAACAGCATTTACGTGTTCTGTATACTTCTCTAATTGCTTGCGCAATTTCTAAGATTAGAAATATAATTATTTAGAATATAAAGCACGTAAACGGTGCCTCATTTTGATCAATCATCGGTCGTTGCTTTTCATAACCGAGGCGAGGAAAAATAACTCATCTTCTACATATTTCAAATAAATCATTTGCATGTGTCTAATTTAGAAAGCCTGTGTGATGATTTACCCTCAAGGATATGTATTAGGTCCTCTCGTATTTATGAATAAGTAAGACGTGAATCGTCACACTTTCATCGTAATTTATAAACATGCAATTTTTAATTTTTAAAATAGGGCATCAGGGGCTATTTTCATTCATGTTAAAGTTCGCATGTGCTAATAGTGCTTTTCATATTTACATTTTGCTCGTCTTATCTAATATTTATGGTGTGTTAGCATCTAATAATTTTCAATTCTGTCTTTCAAATAGGGAACTGATTGTGGGACGGGGTATCTGGTCTTAATAACTTATATTTCTAACATCTCTCTCGCATCGCCGACGATGATAATTGCCGTTATTATTGAGTTGTTTTCATTCTTCAAATTACTTTTTATCGGGGTGGTCGGGTGGACATCCGACTGCCCATCGCTGGTCGGCGTCCGGCTAAGAACTAAGATATGCCCCGTCACCTACCTGCACATGGTGCTTGTTGGGTGATGATCCCGGTCGTTACTTGTATGATATTGCTAACATCTCGATTATATCGCCAACATCATTGGCATAATCATTGATTCATTGCATTTCTTCCAATTACTTCCTCTCCTTTTCAGGGCGGTCATGCGGACATAGGACTGCCCAGCGCCGGTCGGCGTCGGGCTAATTACTATGATTATTATGTCCGGTCATCTAGCTGCCGGTATGCGCGGGGCTTGTGGGACGGGGATCCCAGTCTTAATAACTTTTCTGTCTTGTCTAATATTTCTCACATATCTATCATATCTCCATCGGTAATTGCCGTTGTTATTTATTCAGTTGATTTTTTCTTTTTCAGGGTGGTCGGGCGGACATCCGACTGACCAGCGCCGATAATAACTACGATATGCCCGGTCACCTAGCTGCCGGTACGCGCGGGGCGTGTGGTACAGGTTTCCTGTTCGCAACAATCTATTTTTTGTCTGATATTTCTAACATCCCTATCATATCGCTAGCAGCAATGGCATTGTAATTGATTCATTTATTTTCTTCATATTTCATTCTCTTTCCCAAGGCGGACGAGCGGACATCAGACTGCCCATGCAGCGCCGGTCGGCATCCGCCTAATAACTACGATATTTCTGGTCATCTAGATGACGATATGCGCGATGCGTGTGGTACGGGGAGTCTAGGCCGTAATATATTTTGTTTCTTATGTCATTTCTCACATCTCTATCATATCAACAATGGTAATTGCCGTTGTTATTGATTCATTTGATTTTTTTTTCTTTTTCAGGGCGGTCGGGCTGACATCAGACTGCCTAGCGCCGGTCGGCGTCCGGCGAATAACTACGATGTGTCCGGTCACCTAGCTGCCGGTACGCGCGGGGCGTGTGGTACGGGGATCCCGGTCATCCATCGGACCACCGTGGGCCATCCCGAAGACCGTGGTCCCGGTGGCCGCTCAGGAAGGGAAATCGTACCAGGTATAAAAGAAATAACATTTACTGGGCAAATGAGCATATTGTAGGGGGCTAATTTGGGCATGGTTTTGCCCAATTTGCAAAACATTTCGAATATTCTTATACTCAACAGACATGAATGTTTTTATTTTTGCCCATTTGTTTTCAATATAAATGAATAAAACACCAGATAATAAAGCGGACGAAATCTTTTGTACCTTAAATTAAACCTTAAGATTTAAAAAAAGGCAATGGTATTCAATTCAAATTCACTGAACACAATATCTATCACTGTCCATTATTTGTTGGTATTAATGATTTCTTGTACTATCCGGGCTTTCAAAAGGAGAAAGGTATGATTGTTAAATGAAAGAAGAAAATGGTTTCGTATCATATACTTATCTTTACAAAGCTATTGGGAGAAGTTTGTTGGCAATTGCTAAATTTTACAGTTCAAAAATTGATTTAAGAAATCTTATGTATGTTGAATAACTTACACAAACTTTTTCCAAACTTATTTGAATCGTATAATTGCAAAATTGTAACTAATCTTCGAACGTTGTATGTTTTCTTCCAGTTTAACGATGATCCTTATCTGGTCACACCCGTCCGGTGCTTTGACTACAGCTTACACAGCCGAGTTACACTAATGGCGTGAGCAAGGAGTCAAACCAAAATTACTGGGGCCCGATTGCGCGCGAGAGAGAAAGAAGGGCCGTCGACCCTTAACGTCACCATCTGATGCATTCGTCGGAGGCTCGAACCCGCAGCGCAGGAAACAACCCAAGTCAATTTGTGACTGTCCCACACAGCCTCTCCGAGCAGACGCTCTTTCAATTTAAGTTAGGCTCCGAGGAATTTTGAGTGCAGTGAAAATTCAACGCCAGACACAACTTCTTCCATAAAATCGATGGATGACTCAAGCACGTGCTCAGACTTTGTGAGAAATCTGTGATTTTTTGCAATGTTTATATATCATAGTAAGAGCTCACCATTCTCGATTGGACAAACAATAAGTTCAACTGACGAGAACCAACGCGTCACGACGTACAAATTAAGAATAAAAGTTATTATTTTCATCGACTCCGTACAAATTCTTGTGTTTTACAAACATATGTCGATTGGACATGTTTTTTACGATTAATTTGATTGGAACCATATTTTGAAGTGGGGTGATTTTTTTCCATAATTTCTATATGGTGACCATTTCGGTCTGGGAGAGTGGCGTTATTAGTATTGCTTTCAATATTCATATTTGTGACCCGCCATATCAAAATGAGATACAAGTCGGGATTTCCCGAAATTGAGTTATTATTATTAATTGAGTTTAAGGGGTAAGCAGCATGGTAGCATGGTGCAAGCACTAGATTTATATAATCGAGTCCTAGTACTCTATGCTTTGCACACAATTTTGTTGTTCTAAAGAGTTTTGATTATTAGCCTTTGGGAATCACAAATTAGTTGATATCATTCACAAGGTTTCATTTTCCCTTCTTTTTTTCTGGTGGCGAACAAGAGTTTTAGCATTTATTTCATTTTTTCTGTCTTCAATCGTGCATGCTTATCATTATGAATTATGTAGATGTGGGATTTTGGTATAGAAGACATTTTATGAGCCAGACTTTTTGCAGTTATATTTTTATGACACACCCTGTAGCTTTTACAACGTAGTTACATTTTTATGAGCCACTTTGTATATATATTAAATGTTAGGTCCACATTCACGACGCAGTTAATGTACTCTTCATACCCTACCCACTATCGACAGGTGCTGGCATTTCCAAAGAGACAACCCTAATCAAAGACAGGCAATTCCTTCTGATAAAATAATTACATTTCTCTTCAAACTAACGTGCATTTACCGTCAAGAGTATGGGCAGTTTTAATAGAATGTCGGTTTTGTGTGGATGCACAATCACACCTGGGTGGAGTGCAGTCCAGTGTTCATTACTTCAGGATATTGTGCAAAAACAAAACAGAACCATTGCACCACGATTCCACATTGTCACGCTTATATTGCAGTTACATGTTTTTATGATCCACTCTGTATTTTTGATGGGCCACGCTGCATAGTTGCTCTTAGATATCCCATCATACCTGGGTCTAGTGCAGTAAAATGTTGATGAATTTTCTGTCAAAAGAGGTTGGAGTCGAATCACGATCCACTGGCTCTTATACGATAAAGATAATCACTACACTGTGACTCCTTCACAATGCTTGAATGATGCATCTTTTATGATCCACTATGTAGCTTTGATAACGCAGTTACACTTTTATGAGCCACTCTGTATAGAGATATTCAATGTCAGGGCTACATCCACGGCGCAGTTAATGTACTGTTCATACCCTACCTCGTATCGACAGGTGCTGGCATTTCCGAAGAGGCAACACTAATTATAGACAGTCAATTCGTACTGGAAACAATTCCATTTCACTATTAAATCAACGTTGATTTGGCGTGTAAATGTTGCAGTCATGCAAATGCGTTGACTGAAAATGTCTGCCTAGTGTTGATTGAGTCCGTGTGACGGTCTCTATGAGCGGAGGATGTTTCGCTGCGTACTTCGACCGCGAAATGGACGTTTCGAACGCCAGTCAAGCATCTTCTCTGTGTATTTGTGCACCCAAGATCCGCTAACTTAGTTAAATTATTAACACACTATTGGGGTGTTCAAAATCAAAAGCAAATCAACTGCAACTTTGAAAATTGTAACGCGCATTTTCATTCGCGCACAGTATGCGCATTTAACAAGACGTGCATGAAACAATGATTTTGATTGGCGCGTTCCGATCGACTGCAACTTGCGATCAATTGCAACTTTTGAGCAACACCCCCTATGCATATTAGGATCGTAATGCTATTGACTCAAATGTTCGACTGCACCACAATGTTGGCAAAGCTTTTATATTTCTTGGACTAAATACTAAAGAAAATGTAATCGGTTTTCATGTGTGATTATATGAATAATGTGTATGACAATGTCATAAATGTTAATCTTATCCACGATAATCGAACCTTTTTAATCGTAATTTTAGGTATTTAACATGAGAGAGATAATTATGTGAAATAATCATAATGTATATCACTTATTGGGAAGAAAATAAGGAGGATTACAAAAAAAAATCAGAAAGACTGGTGCTAAAAAAAAGACAAGTATTAGAATGTTTGCATGCATTATCGGCATTTTAATTTTTCAAATTCGTTCCCGTTACCCGATTCAGATTCGCAAATATCTTCTGCCAGCAGAGGATATTTGTATTGAATATTCCACAGCAATAATGCCGGGTGTGCCTTAAAATCTAAACTATTATGAATTGTAATTATGTTTACATCTCATAAAGATCGCAAACTTCAATAGAAAATTTGCATCATTAATACTTGTTGCATTTGAATAGAAAACCATTAGATAAATAGATGCATACAGACATTTTTTTTTAAATATATATGTAATAATTTTGTCCCTGTAGGCTACATAGAAACACTTGTTTTCAGTGATATTAAATTATATTTTAATACATTTTCTATAATTTCGCTGTGTCCGTAAAGTTTCCAAACTATTTCTGAGGATTTTAATCATGTTTAATCTCCAAACATGCCAAATGTATTTCAATTTAATTTGACAAATGGCGTTGTCCTATTCAAAGAATCACTACTTTCATCTATGAATAAGGGTCTTCACTCTTTATCGGTGAGATGAAAAGAGAGTCTTTGAGTGAACTTGCGAAAATGGCACCCAAGTGTCAATTAAAAAAAAAAGAAATGTCCGAGTTACACAGAGAACAGAACAATTTCCAGAAGAACTTAAATTATTTGCCGTTTTTCCGTAGCGCAAAGTACATTGATTAAATGTGAGTTTTCACCGAATTTCACACTTCGAGTCAACAGAAAACACTTGCAAATTTACAAAAATTGCAAATTTCCACCAACGCATTGCATGGGTTCGCAAAATTGTTACAATGCACTTTTGAGTGAAATTCAAAACTGATTTAGAAGTGTTAACGAGATTTGTTAGCTTCGTTTTTTCAAGATTGAAAGGGGCTAAGGCGTCACCTAAACTGGGTTAAATCAAGTGTCGGAACCATCGCCTTCACGCCTTGCTCGTGGCAAGCTCAATAGAAAGAACCTCCCGGCTAGCTCCGGCGAAGAGAAGTCAATATCTACACTTCCCTCCCATGACAAAAGGAAGTATTAACCAAAAATTAAAAGAAAATAGTGCACTTGTTTGCATAAACATACTCCTAACAACAATATCTTTAAAGCTTAATAAAAGTTTATCTGAAAAGAACTGTCAAAAAGTTGAAGAAATTGGTCCCAACAAGCATGACTAGTTGCTGCTGAACGGTTTGTCCACAAAACATATAGGCCCACTTCTGAAATACAATCACAATATAAAGTATTAACCAAAATTTTGAACCAGTTTTGAGGATTTTTTAAACAGAAAATAAGAATTTCATTTTAAAAAATTCATGAATATTATCAGGCATGTGTCAAAACAGTGATTTTAAACCAAATAAAATGTGGACAACATAAATAACTGAGTCAAAATATATTTTTTATTTCATATCTTGCAAACTTGAAAATGGTTAATACTTCCTTTTATCGTGGGAGAGCAGTACACTATCCCAGTCGGTGAATTCGTCCTATGTTTAAGCACCTATCACGATGGATGCTTTCAAAAGTGATTTATTTGTTACGAATGAATTGTATCAAATCGATAAGATAGCAATTTTTGCTGAAGACATATAACGAGACGATTCAATTAGCAAAGATTAGTATTCGATTATTGCATGTGGTCTAAATTTCACTGGGAGCAGAAGGATTTGGACAAAAGTAAACAACTTTACTAGGATCATTCATGGTATCTAGACATACACATAAGAAATTTCCTTCCCCCTAATTATGTAGAGAAATATCGAATAGGTGTTGCATCTGTTTAGTGAATAGATATGGAAGCTGTCTTTCTTCTGTGATCATGAAGCTATATAATTTTGAAGGTTTGAATTAATCTATATAATTTGTCCATTTCCTTTCATTTTGACTCTTTTGCTCAGAGTAAAGGCTACTTTATTCCGTGTATTTTTTTATGGTATATTTTATTAATTAAAGACATGATACAACATTGTTTTGTTTAAAAATTCTGAACTGCCAGATCCCAAATTTACCTAAATGGTTAATGGTGTACTTTAAAAAAACTGATAAAACATTGGGCTTGAGAATCAACGTGTATTGTCCCCAAAATGGTAAAATTAAAAATATGACCTATAGGCACTCTATCCAATAATAAACCGATATCTGTCCGTTTTATTCACATTTCATAGATATCTTGGTAGTGCCTGTATAATTTCCTTCTTTTTTTGCATTCTTAACATTCTTTGTTGTTTTTCATCAATTTTAATGTAACATAAGTCAGACAGCTTGACTTGATGATTTAATTCTAAATCACGATATCGTAAAGTGTGACAATGTATTTAATGTTCTGTGGAACACGTAGGCGTTTCAAACCACGGCAATGTTGGTTTTTGCAATTGCTTCGCATGACGTCACAATGGGGTCTACCTCTGAAATTTGTTTTATTGAAAGAGTTGTAGAGTTGAAACTCAATAGCCTATCACCAGGTGTGAGATGATTTCAATTACATATAATATTGTATTTAATAGATGCATAGATAGATAGATAGATAGATAGATAGATGGATATCACGAAGTTTGATTTTTCTTTTTGTTTACCAATCACTTTGCACGTCTAGTAGATTGCCTCAAACGGCAATGCGCATATTATAGATAGGAATATGAATTTGAAGGGAACCCGTGACTAAAGTATATCGTTTTCAGAATTTCTTTACATCCAACAATTTTCAACAATGGGAAGGCGTGTGACATTACTGGCCCCGTAACATAAAACTTTGCGATTTATCGTGATTTGATTTTGCGATCAATTGCAAACATTTGTACATGATTTGCCATAGACTTGCGATTTATATCAATCGCTATCAGATTAGCAATTAATCGCAAACCTTAATGTTACAAGGCCCAGATTATATTGATGCCGTGTATTTTACATATTGGAACTTTATTTTCCTCTGTTACGTTTTGATTTGCACAACATATTTTGACATTTTTGTATTTATCGACGTTCATTTGCATTTGCAATATTTATAAATAAGTATGTTTTGATATTGATTTATATCATCGGGTTGAAAATGCGGTTTTGATTATGACAATNAATTGTATTAAATCGATAAAATAGCAATTTTTGCTGAAGACATATAACGAGACGATTCAATTAGCAAAGATTAGTGTTCGATTTAAGCATGGGGTCTAAATTTCACTGGGAGCAGAAGGATTTGGAAAAAAGTAAACAACTTTAATTGGATCATTCATGGTATCTAGACATACACAGAAGAAATTTCCTTCCCCTAATTATGTAGAGAAATATCGAACAGGTGTTGTATCTGTTCAGTGAATAGATATGGAATATATTTTCTTTTGTGATCATGAAGCATATGTAAAGGCTTGAATTAAGTTGTTTACTTTGTCCAATTCATTAGGCTCCTTTGCTCGCAGTTAGGGTCGATTTGTTCCGAATATTACTTGGTGGTATTTTATGCATTAAAGATATTGTACATCATTGTTTTGTTAAAAGAATTATCACCTACCAGATCCTAAATGTACCTAAATAGTTTATGGCGTACTTCTATTAAACTAAACTGTGAAAATATTAGGCATCGTAACCAACATTTAGTGCTCAAAAAGGTAGATTAAAATATGACCTACACACGAAGCAGTTATAAACAGACAGTGGTAGGTTTTATTTTTTAATTTTTATAGATATTTTTTTGCATTTTGTCCCTTTTCCAATAATCTAAATGTAGTAACATAGGTCAGGCAGCTTGATCTTATAGTTTTTAAATAAAAACATATCTTAAGGTGTGGCAATGTCTTTGATATTCTGTGGAAAACAGTCATAACAGATTCCAACAACGACAACATTGGTTTTGCAATTGCTTTTCATTACGTCACAATGGGGTCTGCCTCTGAAAATTATTTTTATTGAAATAGTTGTAGAGTTGAAAACTCAATCGCCTATCACCAGGTGTGAGATGATTTCAATTACATATAATATTGTATTTAATAGATGCATAGATAGATAGATAGATAGATAGATGGATATCACGAAGTTTGATTTTTCTTTTTGTTTACCAATCACTTTGCACGTCTAGTAGATTGCCTCAAACGGCAATGCGCATATTATAGATAGGAATATGAATTTGAAGGGAACCCGTGACTAAAGTATATCGTTTTCAGAATTTCTTTACATCCAACAATTTTCAACAATGGGAAGGCGTGTGACATTACTGGCCCCGTAACATAAAACTTTGCGATTTATCGTGATTTGATTTTGCGATCAATTGCAAACATTTGTACATGATTTGCCATAGACTTGCGATTTATATCAATCGCTATCAGATTAGCAATTAATCGCAAACCTTAATGTTACAAGGCCCAGATTATATTGATGCCGTGTATTTTACATATTGGAACTTTATTTTCCTCTGTTACGTTTTGATTTGCACAACATATTTTGACATTTTTGTATTTATCGACGTTCATTTGCATTTGCAATATTTATAAATAAGTATGTTTTGATATTGATTTATATCATCGGGTTGAAAATGCGGTTTTGATTATGACAATAAAATTAAAAAATACATACTTCGGTCTCTAGTTTTTGTTTCTTTATTTAATTGTGTCGATTATACTGAATTGGGTCAACGCTTTTTGCACATTGGTCCATCTTAATAGTAGAATTTAATCTAACATTTAAAGTAAACATCCGTACAATCATACAAACGCACTCACAAACACTTCACATCAGATAATATATAATTATCTATGGCTAAAACATACAAAACACACACACACACTCACGCACACAAAAACGCACATATACGCACACTTACAAGCACATGTGGACACTGTTTTCAGGAAGGTGAAATGCTTCTCCTTTTTTCTCAGTGTGCAAGATTTTGATAGAATAATATTGCGGCAGATGTTATTGGTCCCACAATCGACATGAGCGATCACTTCATTCCAAGCCAACCGCTCTACCGACTGAGCCGCCCGCGGTTTTCAACCGATGTACGGATTTATTAGACGTCGAACGTGGACTCCATTCGTGAACGGTTACAATACATTCCCGTGAAAATATCCACTCGTGGTTTACTGCAATTCTAATTTCCCAAATTCCCATCGCTCAACAAGAGCGGCACTATACACAGCTCAGTCGGTAAATCGTCTGACTTTAAATGAAACGATCCTCCCTCGCACGGTTTCGAACTACGACATTTTTTAGATACATGTATTTGGTAAAATGTTGAACCTTTATGGAAAAATATGAAATGTTGCACCATAAAAGTGCGCCTACTGTTGCATTATTTTGCGTCCTTAAAGGTGCGAAATTGCACCTTTTTGTCTTGGGTGTGTATAAAGCGTAAGAGCATCTCTGTTGGAGATGTGGGATGGGCTGCCTTCATCAGAGGAAGTTCTTAGTGGTTGTTAGCTGCAAATTTTGTTTGCATATCTCAAAGTGGTCGTGAAGAAGAATTGGTAATAGGGAGTTTACGCTCGACAACGGAGCGGCTAAACGACGGGAGAATTCGTCAGATTCCTGCGTTCTTGCTAACCCGTCCTTATTCCCTCCGTTGCTCTTATCTTATGTTTACGCTACTCGATCAACGGCAGTATGCAAATTGAGTGTGACGTCAGGAATCGAGCTTTCACGCCGAAATCCGAAGATTTGCATAATAGGCACGTGATACGCTTGGCCGCATCTGATTGGCTACGTTTCTGCATCTAAGACGGACGCGGAATTGAGCAAAAACCGTTGTAGAATTTTGCTCTTCGCCGCTGTTGTCACTGGGCTTGGCAACCAGCGAAGTCGAACTAAACGGGTCAAAAATGGTATTGATCAGCGATTTTGCCGTTCGTGTTGACGTTGCGTAACCTCACTAATGAGAAATCTCTAGGGAGGGACACTGTGTAAGGAAAAATGAAAATGTGAATGACTAAGACAGGGGCCGCGAAACCTTTTTGAAAAGTGCGGGGGCTGTGGATTATCATTTTGTATACACTCCCATGGGCTTGAACGTATTCACTGATAAAAGTGNGTGTGTGTGTGTGTGTGCGTGTGAGAGAGAGAGAGAGAGAAAAAAAACCCAACATATATATGTGTGTGGACATACTTATCTATAGATTGTCATAGATCATTGCTTTAATTTATCTGTGTCCGTCTAACAGGGCTCTTAAAGTGCCGCGGAAGAGGTGGATGTAATTGTAACAGGGAGAAAAAAAGAATCGCATAAAATCCTTAGAAATATAAATATCATACTCTGCATTGATTAATTTCTGATCTTGGACGCATGTTTATGCGAATGGAAAGTCTATTTGTGTTCTCGCACGACCACGGCACCTCCTGATCCTCAACAAAATTGGATTGAGTATGAAAAGTGGCGATAAAAGCTTGACGGCTTCAAGTAAAAACCGCCATAAATTTTCCCGCCTTTTTTAGATCTGACGGATCTACTCTTTGCTCCTGTTTGTTTATGCGCAAATCTGGCGTGACATTTACACGGCTATTGCTCTAAATGAATTTTAAAGGTAACATTGAGCAAAATTTGGAACGAAAATTGATGTAAAGGTGCAAATGCATATTAATGACGACCGCCAGCTGAACAAACTTCGCGCTAGTCAGCCGTGTTTCCTGTGAATTTCTGAACGTACTGATTGGAGAGAATAATTGCAAAGTATCCGTGCTTACTGCAGCGAAACACAGAATCATTTGACATTTATTTTTCATTCCTAATTTTGTCTTTACACAAACATTGACCCAGCGTTCCTTAGATTTGGAAGATGCAACATGAGCGTAGAAATAAGAAGGAATACGCTAAACGCTGAAGAGTGTGTATACGGAGCTCAAGCCTAACGCTTACAATATCGGTCACATGTCTTCCCTTCGTATTTTTCTCGTTCATCAGGTTCATGGGCGTCTTGCAATTGCATGGACGCTGGCGCTGGCCAGTTTCTATATATGAACGTAAAAATGTGATTGATCTTTAAGAGTCACCTGTCCCTTTAACTCGGCATATTTTTCCCGAATTCTACCGTCTTCATTCCTACGAAACCTTTTCTATTTGATTTTCATTTGTAAGAATTCCCCCTTCGACTCGGACAAATATGGAAGTACTTCTAGAAAGCATACACAAGATTACGTCTCTGAATTTCGATCCTGGGTCCAAGTGCATGAAATTGTCTTAGATATCCTCTTCCCGTTAAGATATCTTAACTTTTTGTGCCAATCTCATAACATATAAGTATCAACGTTAGAATCTATGTTCAGAGTGTGGCACAAGAACTTAAGATGTCTTAGCAAGTAGATGGTAGTTCAGACCGTTTCGTGTAATTGACCCCTGGCTTTCTGACGATGTTTCATGTACATCATGTTCTCTTATTTCAAAATAAAACTCCCCTCGCCAATCAGCACAGGCCCATTAGGCTTTAGTTGACACAGAGGAAAGGCTAGATACATTCTTCAACTCCAAGGGTAAAGCCCCGGTCACATAGGACAACGGAAGCAACACGATTCATCCCGACTCTTTGTTAAGTCACAGTTAACTGCCTCAGAACAACGAGTCAGTGTGAATCGTGTTGCTTCCGGGGTCCTATATGACCGGGGCTTAAGCGCGTAAATGAGGAAGGGAGGGGCTGGTTGGCTGAGGGGGCAATCAAGTAACCCACTAAAAGTTGAAAAGAAAAAAATCAGAAAACCAAACAATTAAAAAGTGAGGATTTTTTTTTATTTCAGTGGCGGGGGGAGGGGGTGGTCAACCCACTTGGGCCGCCGAGTAAAAAAGAATGACAAAAAGAGCCTAAAGTATGCTTAAAATCGACAAGTCGCAACCCTAAAAATGAAAAAAAATCCATACCGTGGGAGGGGATGTCCCTCCCCCTCACCCGCTTGGCAAGCTCGGGCTTGGTCGCTCGGCCCCTCCCTCGCCGATTTCTACCTTGGCATCAACCCCCCCTCCCCGTCTTGTGAAAAAAAAAACCTGAATCCGCCCCTGTATTTGATCCTGGTTGGAGAGAGAGAAAAGGGTGAAGCCTTGTACTGTCGATGACCCTGTGATCTAAAAGCACGAGCTTCTGTACATTATAACTTTTCTCTAGGAACACACAGCCACTACAAACGGTTCGCAACCATATATCCTATATATCCCTTTGATCTGACATTCCTCTCTGATGTCCCCTCGGCACACACGATTAGAGAAATATGTGTGATCAGAGACTTTTTGAGGTTGTTGTTCAAAAGTTGCAATTGATTGCAAGTAGCAGTTAATCGGAACATGTCAATCAAAGTCATTGTTTCATACGCATACCATGCGCGAATGAAAATGCGCGTTAAAATTTGCAAAGTTGCAGCTGATTTACAGTTTATTTTGAACAACACCCATATGACTGAGGGCTATGTGTAGTCCCTGCGTGTTCTGGGCAGGAATTGTTTTGTACAGAGGCTAATAATGATAATGATAATGGCGATTTCTTTTAAAGCGTACAGGTCCGTCAATAATGACGATCATGGCGCTGTACATCAAACATTAATTTCGTGCCATTAGATCACAGAGTCCTCAACTGAAATAGGCGGAGCCCCAGAATTTAAAACTATGATTAAACACACCCCTGGATACCTCATTGGCTGACATAGAGGGAAGAAATATGGAATTTGGGAACATGAACATGAAACTATTCAAATATGGTCAAGTCCCCGTGCGTCGGTGTGGGAGGGGATTTTGTCCGGTCGTGGATCTAGTCCGACTACACTAAAACGAGCTAATATCTTACCGAAACAAGAATGATAAATGATCAAACATTTACGCACAGGTCCGTCAATAATGACGATCATGGCGCTGTACATCAGACATTAGGTTCCTGCTATTAGATCACATGGTCCTCAACTGGACTAGGATAGTGAAGCCCCAAGAGTTTTAAACAATGAACAAACACCCCCTGGATACCTCATTGGCTGACATAGAGAGAGGAAATAATGGAATTGGGGAACGTGAACATGAAACTATTCAAATATGGTCAAGTCCCCGTGCGTCGGTGTGGGAGGGGATTGTGTCCGGGCGTAAATCTGGTCCGACAACACTCACAAATAAACGCTGACACCTTACCTAAACAACAATGATAAACAATCACGAATTTGGGAAGGGTGATAAATGTCAGGGTCTCGATTTTGAAAGTCCCGGGATTATCATTATCATGTTTCGACTTGAGAGCAATTTTGACGAATTTTTCTCAAACGCTTACTGTACTGGCAACACGATATAATCTATTTCCGTAAAACTAAGTCGAACACCAATTCAATGCTCCTTTGTTTGGCTATTGTAATCGAAACCGGCTCGTGATTGCTATGCACGCACAATTCAATATATCACGTAGGGATATATTGTTATATGACACACTTAATTTCACGGAAATCATTTGTATCGCGTTTGACTATAACTGGAAGAGAGCTCAAGACCCACCCAATCCCAACATGATATAAACTATTTCGGAAAAATAGAGTGGGTCGTATAGATGATAGATCCATACCCCGTGTATTCAACTGTGCGGACCCAACAACCATAAGCTGGTTCCTATTTGAATAGCATTACAATGGACCATTGAATTGGCGCTGGACTTAATTTTACGGAAATAGTTTATATCGTGTTTCACCCAAATTAAGAGCATAAAGTCTACAAACATTCACCATCAAGTCCGTGGGAATAATTTTCGCACTACGATTGGAAACTGTAAGAGTATAGTATTGTTAAAAAGTCTTGAAGATATAATTTATTTGCGATTTATCCTTTCAGTAAAGGACGCCGCAAACTACACGACTTTCGGTATTCTTGAAACTTGATGAAGTATCAAATATCAAGAACAACGTCGTGAGATGATGTAGTATAGCGTGTTTCGGTATTGGTCGTACGAATGAAAGTAGTTAAGGGTGTGGTGGCTTTTATATAGGCGGACCATATTCACTGCCGGACATATCCTCCTCCGACACTGACGCACAAATGAACAGTTAAACTTACGTAACGAAATAAAGGCATTTGAGGGGCGACGCACTTTGGCTACATTGGAACATGATTTACATCCACCGCTGTTTTTCCTGCCGTTTTCCGGTACATTTCCTGGCCAGTCTTCCGTGGGACATGAGTAATGTGCTAGCATGATATCAAGAATGTTCTGAACTGTTGCCAGGAAGTTAAAGGCAGCGCTTGCATTTTCTGCATTTAAAGTGTATGAACATTAGTGGGCGTGATGGTGCCTTGGATGTCTAATAATTTTTGTTAGGTGAAAAAAATCAATAAAATATAATTTTCATCAACAAAGGGAAATATGAGCGAATCCAGTAATTTGACACCA
>BQKZ01000581.1:33716-57121 GCA_036244855.1 Temnopleurus reevesii | reverse complement strand
CCGCCTACACTCCCCGTTTCCACATTCCCTGTTTAATATAACAGATATCACTACTGTATATATGAATTCTACCCTTTTCCGTACAAAAAAAAATCCATCTGCTTTTGCTATCTTTATACTACGATACAAGACACTCCAAGCATCTCTCCACTATAATCTTACGACACTCTCGGCATCCTTACAAAATATTGTGCGATAAATCTTGAAAACATCAGTTCGTTTATGATTGAGCTCCTCCATTTCAGAGCTATTACCAGATGGTGGTGCCGGGTAATGGGGCGGTCACACCCACAAGCTGATCCCATCCTGTTGCCGAACTGCATCAAAAAACTTGTAAATATATTACTGTCCTATTTCGTTTGCAAACTGATCTTTGAAAGTTATGTTTCTCAAGCTCAATTGCACAAATTCATTGGTTAAGAAAAATATGAATATATACGGCGTTGAGGCGTTGTGGTGTAGTAATTCCAACCGACTTTCATGCAGAGGTCCGCGGTTCGAGTCCCTCCCATGGCGTTAATTTCCTTCAGCAAGAAATCTATCTACATTGTGCTGCACTCAACCCAGGTGAGGTGAATGGGTACCTGGAATGAAAATATTCCTTGAAATACATAAGCGCCTCACAGGCTGCTAATGCTAAAGCCAGGGTAATTATGCTTCGTTAATTTTAGAGCGCTCAAAGATAGTTAGCGCTATATAGGCACTGCATATTATCATTATATAGTTTATTGTTCGACTTTAAGATGATTCAGTTTGTAAGCAGGTTGGGATCAGCCTGTATGCATGAATTCTCATACAAGCTCGTAAATTCCAACTATGAAATATAAATGAATGTTTTTTTTTATCAATCAGTAGATACAATTGAGAAAAAAAACTTCAAACATGAGATTTTAAACGAAAAAAGAAAGTAATTATTAAAATTTTGTTGAAGCAGTATGAGAGCAGGATTGGATCAGTGTGTTGATGTGACTGCTCCATAGAGCGATGGCTTTATAATGCCTCAGGCGCACGTGGGTGAGATGGCGCGCCTACCTATATTAATCAGTCTCGCATAAGGCGTCCCCCATACTTTATCTCTTTCATTTCTATCCCCATGATCTACACACCTCTGCATCTCGACATTTGTTTCACTTAGAGCAGATTGGACAAATTAATTGGACAAAGTGAACAACTTTCTTCAAGTCTTCACAGTAGCTAAAATAGCTGAACAGCTGAACAGTTGCGTCTAATTCTTTAAAGTTCTCATCAAAATAGGGGAGAGGGTATTTTAAGGATGTATAAGGATGTATAAGGGAGAGGACTTGAATAGAAGTTGTTAACAGTGTACAAATCCGTTGAATCTTCTATTCGTAGTTTGTTTTCTCTCTTCCCATGGGTTTAATCGTGGGGGGGGGGGGGGGGGGGTCATTGGTGAAAATATTCAAGATTGTTCCTACGAACAGTCGCATGTCGCAGGTCTGACCAACGACAAAAACCGATAAACCTTTTTTCTTGTCAGACAAAAATGAGGTGCGTGCGTCATATGCTTTGCAAAGCAATTGGCGAACCCCTCCAATGATAATAATTGACAGCATTTGTAACACACTTATCACAAATTATGTCCCTATTAGAATAAATCTGGATGGGCCTTTGTATTCGATCACCTTATCCCCTATCTTGTGTTCATCTTCACCAAGTCTTATGTTCATATCTCTATGATCATATATGTTCTTCCTCTCGTTGCCACTCACCCTTGCTGTCTTCGTCTGACTTTCTTACAAGCTCTTTATCCATCTCATAACTGCTATACTATCCTGGTTGACTTTTGCGAACCATTCATTATTGCTCGGATCATACACTAAGCTTATTATGTAAATATTAATGTATGTTCACGTCAATGAGTTCTGACTCTACCTAGCTAGATATTGCCTTGTAGAATTTCTGCATCAGGTAATATACCTTTTTAAATGAATGAGTCACAGTATGCATTCAGCACATCTTATCCGTCTTAAGAGCGGGACAACGAGTCATGTATGATAACATTTTGCTTCGCTCACTCGATATGAACTCCAATTGAATGTTCAGCTAATATAGTAGCTTAGCTTGTACGTAGCTATCATTGTAAGTGTTTTTGTAGGTGTTCCAATTTCGTGACGATGAATTCCAATTCAATACTACCTACTTTTTGTTAAACGGATTTTGATTTTGATATATCATTAGAATCACTGATTCTAAAATTCGCCTTATAAACAAGCAAGCTTGTTATGATATAAAAAGAACAAGAAAGTAAATTGCTAAACCAATGAATAAATATATAGATAAATAAGGAATTAAATAAATGAATACAGACCACCTGTCTAGATTGGTCACAATGGACAAAATCTATGTCTAAATCCAATTAATAAAGGTGTCGGAAATAGTCAATTGTGCACTGTTTTGCCATGTAAACAGAGTAACCCATGGTATACACACTGAACAATGGGATCTCCGAGCAAAATTCTTTTAAAAATATTTCTCCAATACTTTCACAGATATACACACCGGTTTGAGGGTGACGTGTATCCTGCCAATCACCATGTGCCTCCATAGTTCCATTGGATTCCATATATGAGTCATTATCTTCCATAAGGTTCCTGCCTTTACCAGCATTGCCATACACTCCAACGGCCTTACTCGGACATTTTATCCGGACATTTTACCCGTACAGCACCATGCAGGGGAACGATTCTGACGGCGGGCTCGACCCGGACACTGGATGCGATGATACGTTCCTCGCGCAACACTCAGTCTACCAACTCGGTTCCTTTATTCTATTCAACGGGTTCCTGGTCCCGCCTAATGTAGGCCTGGCCCAGGCCATCTGGATGCGGTCCGCGTTGGTCATAAGCGGGTTCTGCTACGTACTCTGGGCCGGACCGGTGCTATGCTGGCCCGACGCGTTTGGATGGAACATGGCGGCCATGCTGCTAAACTTAGCCCATCTTCTGTACCTCATCTACCTCGTGTACCCGACAAACTTTGAAGAGGAGATTGAGAAGGTGTTCGAGACGCACTTCAAGCCGTTTAATATCACGAAGAAAGAGTTCAAGAAGATTTTAGACTGCGATGGGGATATTTATGAGTTGGATGCAACGGGAAGATACGCTGTCGAGAGCAAGACGAGAGTCGATAAACAGATCGCTATGCTTTTAACTGGACGGTAAGTACTATTAAGTTGTATTTTATTCTTTTTGATCATCCTTTTTATTGTTTAGAAAACATTTTGTTTTCAGTTACTTTCTAAAAACTCAAATGTCAAAGTGGTATTTACAAGTTTGGTGACATTGGAGGCGCCGTGGTATAGTGGTCATGACTCTCGCCTATCAACCAGAGGGTTGTAGGTTCGAATCCCACCCATGGTGTCAATTTCTTTCAGCAAGAAATTCATCCACATTGTGCTGAACTCAACCCAGGTGAGGTGAATGGGTACCTGAGAGGAAAGATTTAGTCCTTGAAATGCCATGTGCTCTGGTGGCTGCCGGGCTAAAGCCAGGGTAATAATATTGCAAAGCACTCAGCAGAGTGTATATGTGCGCTATATAAATTGCATATATTATTATTCAATTATCACATAATAAATTTCCGTAAAATTAAGTCGAACGCCAATTAAACGCTCCTTTGTAATAATTCAAATCGGAACCAACTCGTAATTTCGTGTCCGCATATATCAATGCAAGGGGTACGGATATATTATACCATAACCTGATAACCCAATTTCTATTTTATGGAAATACTTTGGGGTGAAAATATTTTCAAAATGGTAAATGAACATTCCAAAAAGGTTGGTTCCTACCTTTTTAGTGCATGTTGTATCCAACATTACTAAAGTAAACCATCTCTACCATTTGCAAGTGTAGTCACTCATCCAACCTCGTCAATGGTCAATTTTACATTTGAGTTGTATCAGCGTGTACTTTTCTAGTTTGAGTTTTAGCATTAAAACCCCGGTCACATAGGATCCCGGAAGCAACACAATTCACCCCGACTCTTTGTTAATTCACAGTTAACTGCCTCAGAACAACGATTCGGGGTGAATCGTGTTGCTTCCGGGGTCCTATGTGACCGGGGTTTTAGCTTTAAAATCTCTTTCAATTTAGAAACCCCCTTTTATTTTGGCAATGATTGCATTATCATTTCTTCTTCTATACACACATTGACACAACGATTTAATGGTTGTTAATAGACGGTACCGATTATGAAAATAATAACATTGATAGCCAGTATGAGCTATCCATTAAAGCTAATAGATACAGATAATCATTGACGAAAAAACCTTTTGTGAGTATGTTGATATCTACACAAGATAGGTCATACTGGTAGCACCTGTAACTAGTCAATCTTGAACGATGTGCCCTAGAAAAAAAATCGAATTCTACTAAACCCTGTACACGATATTCGTCAACTTATGCAGAAAGGCATAATGCTAACCAATAATTTTGTGAAGAGACCAATGTTTATCAACTAAAGACTCCATGTGAAAAAAAATTGTCGCAATAGGTAAAGTTGTAAAGAGTAAGATTTAATAATGATTAAAAAAAAGAAAAGAAATAGGAGATAGACATATCTTTGCCAACGCAGATCACGAACCGGACTCATACACTGGCATCTGATATATCCATCATCATGATCATTAATCTTAAGCCTGTAACATTTTGTCCATGGAAGCACGCTGGTAGTGTGTGTAAAAGCCTAACAAGTGAGGAAAGAACAGTGATTGTGCAAAAAAGTATTTACCCATCATAAATTATCTCGAACAATGGATCTCTTTCACGATCACATTACGCTTTTATAATTCAGGTTAACGTTTAAGTACTTTCTCGCGATTTTGTTATGCACTATATATACATATTTCATCATTTATTATTTTGTTATTCACAGTAAGGGTAATAATAACATCACAAGCACCTTGAGTACCTTGTAGAATGATTACCTGCGCTCTATAAATATTGCATGTATTATTATTGTTCATCTTGCGTACCGCATGCATGTAAGGCGCCTCCTCATACTTGTTTATGCACCAAAGTCATTAAACATGTTAAAGGAGGGAAACTACTTTTGCAAGCTAAAATCTGACATTCGAAGAATTATACACGAATTCGACTTATGAGCACTGTACGAAAAGGCGGCCATAAATGGGGGGGGGGGGGGGGAGGGCTTCCATATATAGAAGGACAAAAGTACTGTTCAATAGGTTGAGTTCTGAGCCAGGTGTGTTGCTATGTCAGTGCGGAGATAGTCTATATACACGCATCGCTAAAACCCCCAGTTAGAAATCAGCATAAAAATCAACACCTAACCTGAATTGGTCTATAAATAACGTTAACTTAACACTGATCAATCAAGCTTGAAGAGTGAATCTTAGTGATTGTTTGCAAATTATCGCAAATTAATTCTGCGCTTCAGGGGCCTGTAACATAAAACAGATGCGATTAATTGTAAAATTAATCAAAAACATGTATTTGAAGAGCAGCTTGGATTGTTGCATGCGATCAACTGAAGATTTTAAATTGATTGCAACTTTCAAGCAACGCGCCCTAAAAAATTTGTTCATTAGTCATGATAACTAAAAGTAAGTTGTGGAAATTCTGGCCAGTGGCTGTGTGCGTGTGTGTTTGTTTGTTTTTGTGTTTATGTATGATTTATTGTGTATTTTAAACTGCGCTAGCATATCACTGACTTCGGATTGTGGGAGGGGTAGATTGTTAGTTGGAACGAATGTTCTACTCTATTTACACACATATACTTTTTATATAAGATGTATGATAAGTGTATAATCGTGAATCAATACTGCCATAGTTACAAGGTAACAAACATGTTTACCCATTGACTACTACAACCGGGTATGCCCTGTACAAGCTCAATGGGAATTACACAATAGAGTAGTCAATGGGTTTGCACAAGTATATTACTCTCCTACCTTTAAAGGTAGAAAACTACATTTGCAAACATTACGGTTATGCTTACAACTTGTTGTGTACCTCGGATATGCCAAAATGATAACCTCTTTGAAGTATTTTGGTCGAATGTCGTCCAGAATATTTAATTCAAATAAATATCTATTCCATCATAATTCATCTTGACACAAACGGTATCGCGATACTCCTAGCGTATTACGGTACCACGCACATAAAAAAACACATAAGAGCACATACAGTGCGCACTTGAATACACTGCCACACCATGCGGAATACACACTGAGAGAGACTCTTGCGATATTGGTCAACGAGGGGTTAACGGCTGTTTTGAATTTTGAACGCACGGATTAGTTCGAGGCCAGAATAAAATAATTATTATTGGAAAAAAAACTATAAATGCGCCTATCGTGACCAATCTTTGTGCTTAATTGATTGGTGATAAGTTCTAACATTTAGTGCTCTTCAACATTACACAACAATCTTGGAAAGTCAAATTTTAGGCTTAAAAAGAAGTATTCTACCTTTAAAGCTCCCCGCCATCAAAACGAAATGAATCTCAGACAAGGATATATGTATGGAAATTGCACGTGATGGCTCAGATGATTTGTTCTCGGTTGCCATGGTTACGATTGAAAATTCGAGCACCTTGCCATGGAAATATAATCTTATAAACATACATAATGTATTTTATGAGTATGCACTGCCTGTGCACTACGCATATATTGCCTGCAGCTGCTTGTCCCGGTGTTTACCATAAATTACTAAATATTTTGACTGAAGGAAACGTAACATATGTTTTTTTTTATATATAAAATGGTTAGATAACAACAACAGCCATAACAACAATGATGATAATGATAATGGTAACAACTGTAGTAATGATTATATTAGTAGCACTGATGATAATAATGATGATAATAATAGTAATGATAATGATAACTATGATTGTAATAATAGTAATGATAATACATACACACAAAAAAAACAAGAACACATGGATCTGAGTAAAGTCGCAAAAAGTGACACTATAATGACACACCGGTGAGTATATCAATGAAAATACTCAACTGTGTGTCATTATAGTGTCACATTACTCAAATATGTAAGTTCTTGTTTTTTTGTGTGTATGTCTGCCCATTATGCGGAGTGTTCAAGGTGATCTGTATCATTATGTTTTATCTTGGCTTTAGCTCGTTTCTACCAGCTCTAAAGCATTTCAATGTAGCCCATGTATATTGTTGCTTGTGGATTAAAAGTTCCCAGTAAAGTTACGATTGAAAGGGTGTCATTACTATAGCAGAACACTCGAAATTATGACAGTGTAGTCTTAGTAATGGTGTTTTTGTGCAGCATTACCCTTCGGATACCGTACATTTTCGAAAACACAGGCGACATATTCCTGCCATGAACCAACTAATCTCGACTGGGTGGAGTACAGCACAATGTGGATTAATTAAGGAAATTTACCCAATGCCTTCTCGGATTCAAACCGCGGCCCTCCTGTTGAAATGCAAGATTTAGAAACACTAGCGTATATATTTCCAATGGTGTACGACGCAGATTAAAAGAAAACTTCTCCTAAACATTGATGTGTTGTTAGCTGTTTTTTTAGTAAATAAAGAAGAATGTGATTCAAATGTGACAATATGAGCAAATTCGTTCAAAAGGTGTGAACTTTCACAGTTTGCATTTCCACGACAAATAGGCAACCTTGATTTGTCGGTGATATTATATTATGGGGAACTCACAATTCACTCTGTACACCAAATTTCACATGTTTTTTTCTTTTTTTCAAGAAAGTAGACATGTTTGCGTTTTGATATGATAAAGCCGATTCTGTAAGCAGGAAAAAAAAGATGATGACTCCCTATTTGAATGGCTCATCTGATTTCGCTCAAATTTCCAAAGTTGACGTCAGGGGGAAATCCCATTTCAATGATTCGTGTCACTTGGATTTCAACCGAAAGTCACTACGATCGATCAAAAAGTGTTTTGCTTGAAAACCTCTCTTTCTTTTAAACGATTCATTAATCAACTGTCGATGTGGGAAAGCTGAGTAAATATTCTTTTAACCATTTACGATTTATTTGTCACCGTTAGCAGAGCAGCGTGGTAAGAACTGATTTGAAGGTAATGGAAGAGACTTGTATGGCTCTGAAAAAAATACTTCTTAATGGTCTTGATGTTTCTACCACGTCATGAATTTACCCTTCACACAAGAAAGCTAAAATATTTTCAAAAAGTTCATGCAAAAATACAAAAAATTACTAATTTTCAATACACTGCCAAAACACTGGTATTTTTTTTAACACCATTTATATAGGACCACACCAGAAAAATATTAAAACAACACCAATTTGTAATCAATTTAGTATAATAAGATACCCACTGGTGTTCTTTCAGCCCCTGACCAACACCACTCGGTGTTTAGATATATTGATTTGATTCCAAAAGGGTGTTATTTCAACACCTTGTTGTTGTGGTTCGATATAGATTCCGGCTGGTGTTAAATCTAACACCAGCGTTTTTGCAGTGTAGCTTTTGATAATGTAATATTTTTAAATGAAACACTTCAAATAATGATCTGAGGGCTGCAAACCATATAGAACTAATTAAACGAGAAGAACACAATAGAAACTTTATGTGGATGGCAGTAAGTCAATTGTGAAAACCCAAGTGAATGCGCTAATGTAAGTTTGTATTATCACAACCGCTTACTAAAGATTTTCCGGTAATGGAGACAATTTTCAAAGATGTTTATTTACCGCCACCCCTCTCATTGGTCCACATACATTACGAAGTATTTCAAATCACGGCTTGTCAATTTCATATTAACGCTATTCGGGTTTGCCCTATAATATCGAAAATATTCTACCAGTAAGACGCCAAAGTTATATTGATATTTGGTATTGCCATGAAATGTTGTATAAAAGAAGCCGAGTCGGACCATGCAATACATCAAATCTGCGTATGAAGGTAATGCCCTTGCAGCTTATTTTAACACGATGTATAGAGTCTCGAGTCCCTTTAAACATTTCTTGGAGGAGCAGAGAACGATTAGATAGCCGACCATCTAGGGACGACCTTTTATATGATCATCATATCTGTCACATAACATCATTTTTAATCAACTTCAAGCAAGGGGGTAAACATCTCTGCCGCTTGCACATGGGGATATATTTGCTAGCCCGATGAACTTATAGCCGTACAAGCTAGTGCTTTGATTCGTATGATTGGTCATTTTGCATACACCATATATTTTTGCAACCGTAGTATAAGGACCGTTATTCATAACGAGCACTCTTAAATCTCAGTTTGTATCATTAGAAAAGGAGGACTCGTGTTATTAGTGTTCAATCTTGCAAATAGTATTAAATCATTTTGATTTTGTACTCAATCTTGCCAGGTAGTTGATAGACAGTATCTGGGAATTTTGTAACAGGCAATCCTTCTTTAAAAAACGTGCCCTTCTTTCAGTTAGAAAAAAAATGTAGTGTTAATACCGTACGGCGCGGGATTTGACCCCACAAAACGAGGAGTGTATGTCATGACTTGTTATCCATACCAATATATGTCTCTGAAGGTATAGATTAGAATATTTTATGCAGTGGCTTCTTCCAGAAGAAACTCGTTTACAAGCTTTCTTGGTACTTGATAGTATCTGCAACAGGCTCGCCAAAAAAGGGTTATCTTGAATTATGAGCATAGTTAGCTGAGCTACATGAAACATGCTGCTCTCGTATGATAGATTCGAAATATTCTTACGATCACAAGTCATCTATAACAAACTAAAGAAATGATAACGGAGAACACCCCCACACCACCAAAAAAGAAACCACCCGGACGTAGCACTGATATTTGAGCCGTCTAGTAATTCCCACCTTGACACCCTACCCGTTGATGTGCCCATAGGCGACAGCTACCTGCTATATACACAACCCGTATGTCATCATTGTGATATGTGGTGTTCCACAGGGATCAATATCGGACCCCTTTTGTAAATTGTTGACGTTCCCGCATTGTGCCACGGGCGTTTCAGATTAATCGCACGTACGCCTTCCCCGCGCAGGTCTCATTAAAATGAAAATACGTATACTCAAGCCCAATTCCATACCTACTTTTATTTTGCGAGTTATCAATGTATGATTTTTTAAGAGTTTCCTTGGTAGGCACAGCCTGTATATCATCATTGTGATATGTGGGGTTCCACAGGGATCAATATCGGACCCCTTTTGTAAATTGCTGACGTTCCTGCATTGTGCCATGGGCGTTTCGGATTAACTATACGTACGCCTGCCCCGCAATAGGAGGGTTTCATAAGAGCGAAAGAGGTGTATACTGAAGCCTAATTCCATGCCTGTTCATATTTTGTGAGTTATAGAAATATGATATTTTGAATTGGGTTTTCTTGGTATACATAGTCCGTATGTCATCATTGTGATTCGTGGTGTTCCACAGGGATCAATATCGGACCCCTTTTGTAAATTATTGACGTTCCTGCATTGTGCAAAGGGCGTTTCAGATTAATCGCGCGTACACCTAACCCGCACTTGAAGGGTTTCATCAACACGAAAGACGTTTTTCGAGCCAAATTCCTTGCCTACTTGTATTTTTGTGAAAAATATGATGTTTTCTAAGTAATTCTCCTTGGTATACACAGCCCATGTGTCATCATTATGATATGTGGTGTTCCGCAGGGATCAATATCGGACCTCTTTTGTAATTTGTTGACGTTCCTGCATTATGCCACGGGCATTTCTCGTTAATCGCACGTAGCACCTAACCAGCAATAGGAGGGTTTGATTAGGATGAAATACGTTTTCGAGCCAAATTCTATGCCTATTTATGCTTTGTGAGATATAGAAATGCGATGTTTTTAATTGAGTTCCCTGGTATACAAAGTTTGTGTGTCATCATTCTGATATGTGGGGTTCCACAGGGATCAATATCGGACCCCTTTTGTAAATTGTTGACGATCTTGCATTGTGCCACGGGCGTTTCACGTTAATCGCACCTACGCCTACTAACTCTGCAATAGGATGGTCTCATTATAACGAAATATGTTTTTCGATTCCAATTCCATGCCTACTTAAATTTTGTGACATATAGAAATATGATGTTTTAAAGTGAGTTTGCCATCTATACAACTCTTATATCATCATTATTATTTGTGGTGTTCCACAGGGATCAATCTCGGCCGTCTTTCGTAAATTGCTGACGTTCCTGCATTGTGTCAGGAGCGTTTCAGATTAATCACACCTCTGCCTGCCCTACACTAGGAGGGATTAATTTGAACGAAAGAGGTTACTACAGACAACTTTCATGCCTACTTATAATTTGTGAAATATCGAAATATGATGTCCAATTAAAGTGAGTTTCCTTGGTGTACGAAGTTTATATGCCATCATTTTTTAAATGTGGTGTTCCACAGGGATCAATATCGAACCCCTTTTGTAAATTGCTGACGTTCCTGCATTGTGCCACGGGCGTTTCACGTTAATCGCACCTACGCCTTCCCCGCGCGGGTTTCATTAAAATGAAAGACGTATACTCAAGCCCAATTCCATACCTACTTTTATTTTGCAAGATATCAATGTATGATTTTAAGAGATTCCTTGGTATGCACAGCTCGTATGCCATCATTATGATAGGTGGTGTTCCACAGGGATCAATATCGGACCCCTTTTGTAAATTGTTGACGTTACCACATTGTGCCACGGGCATTTCACGTTAACCGCACCTACGCCTACTCTGTAATAGGAGGGTTTCAGCATAACCAAAGACGTTACTCATCCCAATTCAATGACGACTTATTTCTCATAAGATATCGGAGCATGATGTTTTAAAGTGAGTTTTTCTTGGAATACACACCCCATGGCATCAGGATGAAACGTGTTTTTTTTCGCAGGGATCAATAACAGAATCCTTTTAAAAATGGTTGATGTTCCTTCATTATGCCACGGGTGCTTCAGATTAATCGCACGTTCACCTTTCCGGGTTTCATTACAATGGAAGAATTTTTCTCAGACTCACTTCCACGACTTCCTACATCCTACACTCTAAAAACTCAAATGTTGAATCAACATTTAAAAGGTTGGAGGAGTGACAACCTTTCCAGAATAGTAAAATAACATTTAAAAAATGTTGGATCCAACTGTTCAGGTGTTGGATCCAACATTTCTAAAGCCTAAATTGACCATTTGTAAATGTTGTCACTCCTCTAACCTTTTGAAATGTTAAGTTAACATTTGAGTTTTTAGCGTGTTAAGGAATTTAATTGTGTAAACGTGGTGCAAATATCCTGTGCGATTGCGTTAGAATTATGAAATCAGGACAATTAATTACAGCCACATTGGCAGTGAAAACTATGGAAGAAAGAATGAAATAGTGAGTCGTCAATGTTAATTTCAGACCAGCACATTAAAAAGTTCCTTGCATTCAAAATTTGAAAAATTTGAATATTTTATATAAGCATTATTTTTTACCAAATGGACCAATACATTGTTTGCCACTTTTTTTTCATTACCCATCCCCGTTTAGTCAGTCCTTGGCAGATCCAAATAAATAAAATAATATAGGATCCCCATCCAAACATGCAATTCTTACGCGAATATCATCGGTATTATTCAGATTACAGCAGGTCGGAGCCCTTATCCAAATATTATAATGAGCATTTAACCAGGAACGTGCTTCGTATTACGCAAACTCATGCGTGAAAACTAAGCAAAGGTCAAGACGAGGATTAATGACCATCAAATGCTTCAGGAAAAATTTAATGCTGCGATAGCCATCTGGTGGAAAAAGACGAAATTATGTCACAAGGTCATCTAAAGGTAAGAGGCTGGGAGAAAAACGAAGATTGCGAGTCGTGCAACACAAAGATATTTCAAGATTACCAACACCAGAGGATTCTGGAAATAATATAGCGGTGCTGTTTCAAGAATCTAAAGATATTTCACCATATTTATTCACCAAATTTACTGATGGAAAACATAGAATGATATCCCAAGGTTATCTAAAGGTAAGACGTTGGGAGAAAAAAAGAAGATTGTGAGTGGTATGACACCAAGATATTTCAAGGTTACCAATACCAGATGATTCGAAAAATAATAAAGCAGTTCTGTTTCAAAAATAAAAAAATATTTCACCAAATTTATTGATGCGTCTCTTCAATAAACCTGATTACGGTTTCCAATCGAATTTGAATTTTAACACTTTAAATAATAGAGATAATAATCGTCTCCTAAATAATTAATGCGTTAATGCCAGCAAATATACATTTGAATATTGGTTTGTCTTTTTTAAGGGGGTAGGGGTGGTATGACTGCCATTTCAATAACTCTTATCAAATGAACGACGTTTATGTTCGTTGATAAATTTTGGTAGTCATGATTGAACAGTTTGAGAAGAATGATTCCAATGGTTGTTAGCAGCATCTCTGAAGCGCACTGTCAAGTGTATATCCATGTTAGGATGAATAATGCAATAAACAATTGTAACAATACTTGTTGCATGGTTAAGCAATCGAAACCTTGCTATCTATTTCACAAACCTGATTGAGTTGTAAACCTCAATCTGCTCCGGCGTGAACCCTTTCTGGAGCGATGCTCCTGCGATTCCATACAAGACATTCATATTACAAGAGAGAGCACACCTCCCCTGAGATGCTTAAAGAATGAATGACAGGTTCAATATCTTTGAGATGGCGTAAATCTGGATTACCATTCGTCTTATAACTATAAGTTAGTCGCGTCTTGACCTAATTTCCATCTTTTATTCTGTCTTAAGCCTTGCAAATATTATGTGGTTCCCCTCTACCAATCGTCCTTCTGAAATTGCGTATACGTTTTATGATTGGGAGCTCGCTGGGAGAACAATTTGAAGAACTGAAGCGGCTATCGGGTAAATAAGACACATTATTAGTATTATCATTGTTATTATGTGTTTGATTGTCCCCTCAAATTGAAGAATGGAAAAATATAGATAATTGTCTAAAAATGATTCATGAGCTTTCTTCATATTATCTTCATGTCAGCAAATATAGAAGCCTATGTAATGGACTTTATAATCATTAATATCAAATAAATTTATTTTGTGTTGAGTATGATATAGTGCGTTTTCAGTAGGTGGTAATGGAACAATTCGATGAAAATTATATAATTATTCATTCACAGCATCTTCAAGTTGCAAGAATAGTGCAATTGTGATATTTCTCGTTGCATGGGCGAACAAGTGGAACCTTGCTATCTATTTCACAAACCTGAATGAGTTGTAAACCTCAATCTGCCTTAGAGTGAACATTTTCTAGAGCGATGTTACTGTGATTCCATATACAAGACATTCATATTACAAGAGTGAGCCCACCTCCCTTGAGACGCTTAAAGAATGAATGACAGGTTCAATATCTTTGAGATGGCGTAAATCTGGATTACCCTTCGTCTTATGTTATTCATCTTGACCTCATTCTCATCTTTTATTCTGTATTGAAGCGTAGACTTAAAAGAATATTGTTTGGTTGTCCTCCACAGATCAACCTCTGTATATGACCCGACCCGATTATTCTATTAGTTTGTTCTTGAAATTGGAGGACTGTGGGTTGTAAAAACACAAAAAAAAACCCGGGTGTGCATCAAAATGGCAAATGCGCAACTGATATGAGCATCCTTTTCCCCGCACAGCTCAATATCGAGCACTCGTTATCTTTTTCCGCCCACAAGCCTTCGTCCACCAGTTTTGAAAAGCCATTTTCATGTTTGATTACTTTTCATTTGCATAAAAAATATGAATACACACAGCAATGATAATGGTATTCAAAGTCATTTGCACTTAAGGTTTATTTTCATTTCTTGGTCCATTAGTGATTAATTTTCAATAAACACAAAATTCATCTGTCCAGGGGAATACATGTAATTAAATCTTGCATGGGTAATTTCTAGGGTCCTGGCGAGTTACACAATAGAGATTGCATATTTCTGTCTAATTTTTCATATAAAATGTAGAAAAAAAACCCCACAACCACAAACAGCAAACATTGGCATGGAAACCTTTCTCAACCGACTGACACTGTTTTCCCAAAAAAAGGCATGTTCTGGGGCAACCAAAGAAATCGTTTCTGTGCCTATGCATCAGATGGCAGAACATGACGTCCATGTTCTCAAGAAGTGATTCTAGCCAGAGGATGACGTTGCATGAAACAAAACAAAATCATTTGAATGTGTTATTCTATGGAAATGACATGTTCTGGTATATTGTATAAGGGTGCCTTTTGTATTGTCGCTATGTCGGGATACATGAGTAATGATAATAATAATAATACACAACATTTATATAGCGCTTAATATGAAGTGCATTATTACCCGACTATAGCATGGCTATACCATTCGGCGTTTACTGCATTCAAGCATTTTTTTTCCTATCGGTACCAATTCACCTCACCTAGGTTGAGTGCAGCACAATAAGGATACATTTCTTGCTGAAGGAAATTGACGCCATAGACATGATAGGTGGGATTCAAACCTACGACCCTATAGGCGAGATTCAGAACCACTACACCACGTGCAACATGTGCCTTTGGCTACTGTCTCTTTGTAAAAACGAACATTTTCATATCAATATTTAGATTTGCTTATTGCATTTGGGTTGCGTTTCACAGAGTTACGAAAGACTTCAAGAATTACTGGTACTCAGTTCTTAACAAAATGGGTAAAATGCTTGCATATCTTATGAGTACAGTATACTCAATTAACTTCTCGATTCTTTTTAAAGTCGTTCTTAAATTTCAGCAAGACTTGGTGAAACAGGGTTATGGACGTAAAGATTAATTTGATAAAGTCGCTCCTGCCTCTCCCATAAGAAGTACTTTTTTATCCTTTCATCATCGATTTCATCAACCTCATTTTCCCCTCTCTTATCTCAGTCCCTACCCAATTTTCCTCCCAGGCCTTTCACTCGAAATATTAAAAATCGTTTGCCAGATCATTTCTGGTTATAATCAAACAAATGAATTTGGATGAAATTATCCCGACGTTCTTTCACTCATCCCTACTTCCTTTACAACTCTTTTCCTCTTTCACAAATCTCGTTTTCCCTTTTCTCTTACTACTCACCCAGATTTTCCTTTTAGTTCTTTTACTCGAAATATTAAAAATCATTTGCAAGATCAGTTCTTGTTATAATCAAACAAATGAATTTGGATGAAATTATTCCGACGTTCTTTCACTCATCCCTACTTCCTTCACAACTCTTTTCCTCTTTCACAAATCTAGTTTTCCCTTTTCTTTTACTACTCACCCAGATTTTCCTTTTAGGTCTTTTACTCGAAATATTAACAATCGTTTGTGAGATCAGTTTTGATTATAATCATACAAATTAAATTTTATGAAATTATTCCGACGTTTTTTCCCCTCATCGCGACTTCCTTCCCCACTCCTAACTTTTCCTCTTTCATCAATCCCGTTTCCCTTTTCTCTACTACTCACCCAATTTTCCTCCCAGGTTTTTTTACTCGAAATATTAAAAATCGTTTGCCAGATCATTTCTGGTTATAATCAAACAAATGAATTTGGATGAAATTATTCCGACGTTCTTTCACTCATCCCTACTTCCTTTACAACTCTTTTCCTCTTTCACAAATCTCGTTTTCCCTTTTCTCTTACTACTCACCAAGATTTTCCTTTTAGGTCTTTTACTCGAAATATTAAAAATCATTTGCAAGATCAGTTCTGGTTATAATCAAACAAATGAATTTGGATGAAATTTTTCCGACGTTCTTTCACTCACCCCTACTTCCTTCACAACTCTTTTCCTCTTTCACAAATCTCGTTTTCCCTTTTCTTTTACTACTCACCCAGATTTTCCTTTTAGGTCTTTTACTCGAAATATTAAAAACCAGTTGCAAGATCATTTCTGGTTATAATCACACATATGAATTTGGATGAAATTATTCTGACGTTCTTCCAATAATCCCGACTTTCTTGCCCACTTCCAACTTTTCCTCTTTCATCAATCTCGTTTTCCTTTCATTCACTCTTTCACTCCTCACCCATTTAGTAATCCTATATTTCTCTATTGGAACATTTCGAATCGTTTACTGCAGGATCCGGGACCCTGTTGCATAAAGCGTTCTGTATTTTTAACCAAACAGGAACGGGTATAATGTAGTTGGCACTTGCGTTTGATTTTTTTTTAGATATAAATATGATTAAAAAATATTTTTTCCTCTCATTCATGTATCCAATTTCCCCGTCCCACTTTCTCTTTTCGTCGGTCTAATCACGTTCATACATGTCCGAATGTATCTTCATCCTCATTTCTTCCTCCCTTTTTTTCTGGGTCAAATCTGATTATTGATGCACAAACGAGTTTCATAAAAAATATATCCCTCCTTCATCTTTCATCAGTGTGGAAACGTGGTGTGGTGGTTCTGACTCTCGCCAAACAGGGCGTCGTAGGTTCGAATCCTAATAATGTCGTTAATTTCCTTCAGCAAGAAATGCGTCTTTATTATGTTACGCTAAAGTTTGATCAGGGGATCGTTTGGGTAGTGACCAGTTTAGTGATCAATTAAGCATGGAGTGCCTGCTGGAATACTCCCCGGGAAGTGAAAAAATGTACGTACATTGGATGATTGCATGTCTGAATCCAATAAACTACGTTATTGCATGGCCCACTTGGTGATGGACAGTTTGTAGACCCTGGATAAAATAACACGCACTGTTATCGCAATATTGTATTCTATCTTTATTCATTCATACTTTTCTTCTCCCTTTTCGTTTACCCATTCCTTTTCCTCCCATTTTCTCCCAGTTAACTAACTTGAGTTTAAAACCATTTGAACAACGCTGATCAGATCAGAGCCAAACCCATATGGCCTACTTTACCTCATATAAAGCATTACAATCATAGCTATCCATCGCAGATCTGGGTGAAAGTCGTTTTCTACATGAAGAATAATTCAAACCCACCCCCTTCCTTTATGATCACACTCATCATAGATTTCATTAAGGCCTAAACAAGAAGACATCTCCATAACGGCGTGTTGCCTAGCAACCAGATGGACAATTGTGTACGCATCTATTCTATCTCTGCCTGACTGTCTTCCCCCACAAGCACGTGGGAGGAAGGAGGATGGGGGAAAGGATTATAAGTAGACGCGGAAATCTCGATGGAAGCTCTTCCGGGGATGTAAGAATATAAAGCGATCCACCAGGTTGCGTTGCGTTGCGTTAGAATGAAAATAAAGATGGATAAATATTCATATACGCGTCTATGCGTTTTAAAAGGGATGTGCGTTACGGTACCGGTAATGTCTTATATAGGAGCGTTATGCGGTCACCATTTCTGTTTAGGATGAAGACAAGATATGTTTGTTTAATTGAATAGACCCTCCTTATCAACATCCCATTTCATGAGCAAGATGATATGATTATTCTTGTTACTAATTTTCCTTCATTTCCATTACCCAAATTCATTTTATTCCCACAACAATTAATATTATTCATCGCCGTCACCAACATCACCAAGGATCTTCATCTTCGTCATCGCAATTACCACTATCATCATGACTACCATCATCACCTCGATCTTCACCATCACCATCATTATCACGATCATCATCATCATCATCGTCATCTTATTCATCATCATCATCATCATCATCATCATCATCATCATCATCATCATCATCGTCATCTTATTCTTTTTCATCATCCTCATTATCTCCTCCTCTCCGTCGTCACAATTATATCACCATTATCTTTACCCTCACCACCATTACCACCACCACTCCCATGAGTATAATCATCGTAGCCTTCTTTTTTTCTTTTCCTTTTCGATATATTTTTTTCCTTCTCCTCATCAGCATTTGATCCCTCTCTCCCTCTCACTCACTCTCTTTCTCTTTTAAACATTTACATGAATTGTTACTGCATTCGATCCCTCTTCCACGCTTTCTTTTTTAAACCGTCAGCCAAAGTTGTCTTCAAGATTTGTTTTCCAATTTCAAAATCATTTCTGCCTCTGCAAACCAACCAAAACCAAAATTTCTTAAAAGCCTCTGCAATTTGAGAAGCGCTCTCAGTTCATTGCTTGATCATGATACTAGATTCGACGCACTTCTCTCCAGTATTATTCTATTGCACATAAGAGGAAACAATAAACCGCATAATACACACTGTATAACAACAGCCAGGTGCTCTGGACCTATAAATTACTTAGTTGCCATGGCAACTCTCCATAAGGGACAATTGTCCCTGGAGATTCCTTCTGATTGTCAGTTAAGATTGTAGCGTACACACGTATACCCGCCTCCAGAGTAAGAAGCCCGTTCACATAATACAGTGGATTATGTTTGTTGATACCTACTGTATATTAGGTACTACAAACTATACGTTACCGGACACATGCCTTGTTTATCTGTCAATAATTAGTTCATATCTACTCTAGAAAGCATTTGTGTTTTCTCTCTATCCTTTTATAATAATAATAATAATTTGCATTTATTAGTGATATAAAAAACACAAAAGTAACTACAAATGTCCAGCATACGGTATTACATATTCTGATTTAAACACGATACAATATATTTCCGAAAAAATAAGTAGAACGCCAATTCAATGGTCCTTTGAGATGTTATTCAAATCGGAACCGGCTTGTTATTGTTGTGTCCGCAGAGTTCAATACACAGTGTACATATCATTTGTCCGTGGCCCACTTTATTTTGCGGTAATAATTTACATTGGGGTGTTTGATGTTTTTAAAAATTCTCAAATCAAGATGTGCAACCTTTGTTATTACATTTAGATGATGGAAAAAAAAACATAGAGTGAAAAAGGATTTTTTCAGGCACTTTCAAGATATCTATGAATATTGACTAAAGTGTGCAACTGTGGTTTATTATTGCACATTGTATCTACATACGTAGGTTAAATTTTTAATTGTATCTTTTCTGAGCACCTAACGTTGATTTTATTAAAAAGCTGTCTAAATATAATTTACGAATCACATTCTTCTTCTGATTTCGGATCAGTATTCCACGCGACTTCCTGTAATTGGGTGAGGCAATGGATTTGTACACCACAGAGTCGTGACAGGTCAATCATCCCATTATGTGGAATGAATTCAGTCTATCAAACAGCTTTTTTTTGCAGGCAAATGAATTGAATTGAGCATATATGCAACTCGTTGGGGTGTTGTTCGAAAGTAGTAATTAATCGCAAGTTGCAATTGATCAGAACGCGCCAATCAAAGCCATTGTTTCATTTGTGTCTTGGTATAAATGCAAACCATGTAGGCACGCACCGTGGGAGCGGCTTTGGGGATTAGCTTCCCCCACCCTTGGTAAGAGATAGAGGCGCAAAATTTGGGGTAAAATGGGCGCGAAAATTGCTGGGAGCGGTGCCAAAGGAGGTGATGAACCTTTTTTCTTGTATTGCATTGCGCCAAATTCGCTGATCAATTTGATTTGCAATTAATTGCAAGTTTGTACTTACGCCCCTTGGGATGGTTCATGGTTGCATCGTTTACTGTTACATTCTTGATCTAACTCCATCCATTAAGTTCGATTAATTGATGCGAATGGTAAAGATTTGAATTTACTCAGTTCGGCCAGTGTGGACAGACATTGTCTGCAGCAATTAAAGAAGAAGAAAAAAGAAGCCCCAGCCTTTAACTCGTCTTCGATTCATTACGTCTGCCACAATCAAATTCCGATGAAGCACACACATAGACCATGAACATCATGCAATCAAGTCTAATTGAAAAGATTGTTATGGTTAGGCGAGTTGGATCATGACTTAATCATAACCCCCCCCCCCCCCCCACGCCCCGTTCATACACTACACAGTACGGAGCTTAAGCAAAGAAGACGGAAGGACCGATCAGGACGCTATTTCTCAAGCGCGGGGAAATCTAGCGGGCGTTCTCAACCTTAGCGGCCCGATAGATTTTCCCGCGCCTGAGAAACAACGTCCTGATGACCGACCTCTCTTCTATGCTTAAGCTCCGTAGTTACGCAGTTTATACCGGAACTTGAAAAAAGAAATGCCACTCAAGATATCGTATAACTGAATTAGCATGTTGTAACCAGTATTGTTGCGAATTTGCCGAGTAATAGAAACCTTATATATTCACAATTTCCAACTCAGCATAATATTATGTGTTGCGTCATGCACTGTTACCGTTACCGAAAGGTGAAAGGTCAATTTCTGTTTGCGTCTATGTTAAGTTCATAAGATACAGACATAGTGATTAGTTATAGTTTGTATACGTTGTATCTCTAGTTAACATTCAAGCCAATTCCATCACATATTTTATAAAATAGCTAGATACTATAGCTGTATATAATTCTAATCTAAACACGCCCTTCATAGGCGGAATCGGGGCCGTTAAAGTAAAAAAAAAAATGATGTTGTAAGTCTCACATTACAACCATCTACAACAAGATTAGCCTGATAGACGGGTTTAAAGGGGAATTACACCCATGCAGACAGTAATGTATAGTCAGTATATGAAGAAAAATTAGACGAACAAACTGTGAAAATATGAGCAAAATCGGATAATCCGTTCAAAAGTTATGAATTTTCAAAGTTATCATTTCCACCTGTGCTGGGCATCCTTGAATTGGCAACGTATAGCNTTAGTTGCCATGGCAACTCACCATAAGGGACAATTGTCCCTGGAGATTCCTTCTGATTGTCAGTTAAGATTGTAGCGTACACACGTATACCCGCCTACAGAGTAAAGAGCCCGTTCACATAATACAGTGAACTTCGCGATGTTGATATCCACTGCACATAAACATAGGTACTACAAATTACACGTTGCAGGACACATTCCTTGTTTATCCGTAAATAATTAGTTCATATCTTCCTTAGAAAGCATTTGTACTCTCCCTATCCTTTTAGTGATAGACTTAACATAAATAAGTACAGTGCCATACAACCTTATACATCTCATGTTTTAAAGACATTTTCACTAATTCTGATTTTATTATTTAACAAATTCTCAATACACATTCAGATAATTAGAAAAAAAACAGAGTGAAAAAGGAAAGTTTTTCAGGCACTTTTAAGATATCTATGAATATCGAATAAGGTGTGCAACCGTGGTTTTATTCTTGCACAATGTACCTACATACGCAGGTTAAATTTTGAATTGTATCTTTTCTGAGCACTGAACGTTGATTTTATCAAAAAGCTGTTTAAATACGATTTGCGGAATATATTCTCTTTTTAATTTCGTAAGTATTGCACGCGACTTCCTGTAAGTGGGTGAGGCAATGGATTTGTGCATCACAGAGTCGTGACAGGTCAATCATCCCATTACGTGGAAGTAATTCAGTCCATCAAACAGCTTATTTTCCCCGGGCAATTGAATTGAATTGAGCATAAATGCAACTCTTTGGGGGTGTTGTTCGAAAGTAGTAATTGATCGCAAGTTGCAATTGATCAGAACGCGGCAATCAAAGCTTTTGTTTCATGTGTGTGTCTTGTTAAAAATGCAAACAATGCAGGCGCGTACCTTGGGAGCCTTTAGGGGCGTTAGCACGCCCCCCCCCCCCCTGGTAAGAGATAGAGGCGCAAAATTTGGGGTAAAATGGGCGCGAAAATTGCTGGGAGGGGCACCAAAGGATTTGATGAACCTTTTTTTTTTACTTGTTTTTTTGCTTGTCAGCCCAGCGCTAAACTTGCTGATCATTTGATTTGCGACCAATTGCAACTTATAGTATCGCCCTTTTGGATGGTTCATTATGACATCGCTTTAATACTTTTAAATTTTTGATCTAACTTCATCCTTTAAAATCGATTAATTGATGCGAATGGTAAAGATTTGAATTTACTCCATTCGGCCAGTGTGGACAAACATTGTCTGCAGCAATTAAAGAAGAAAAAAAAGAAGCCCAAGCCTTTAACTCGTCTTCGATTCATTACGTCTGCCACAATCAAATTCCGATGAAGCACACACATACACCATAAACATCATGCAATCAAGTCTAATTGAAAAGATTGTTATGGTTAGGACAGTTAGATCATGACTCCTCCCCCCCCCCCCACTCCTTTCAGACACAGTTTATAACAAAACTTGACAAAATGATGCACACAAATTGCATAATTGAATGACCGTGTTGTAGCCAATATTGTTGCGACTGCGCTGAGTTGTAGAAATCGTCTAGATAAACAATTTACTGCTCTGCATGTATCTGTTATGTACCACGTCACCGCTAGCAAATGTTTGACTAATTGATGTGGATGGTAATAAAATTGTGATTTTACTCCATTCGACCAGTGCGAACCTTGTCTGCAGCAATTAAAGAAGAAAAAGAAAACTCTTTAACCAACAGGCCTTTAACTCGCCTTCGATTCATTACGTCTGCCACAATCAAATTCCGATGAAGCACACACAATGGACTATGAACATCATGCAATCAAGTCTAATTGAAAAGATTGTTATGGTTAGGCCAGTTGGACCGTGACT